>PVKM010028048.1:0-18476 GCA_004027735.1 Carollia perspicillata
ATTCCCAGTCAGGGCACATGCCTGGGTTGCAGGCCAGTTCCCAGCAGGGGACGCATGAGAGACAACCATACATTGATATTTCTCTCCTTCTCTCCTTCCCTTCTCCTCTAAAGATAAATAAATAAAAAATCTTAAAAAAATTTATCAATTTAAGATTTTGGGCATAGGAAGAAATTTCACATGTCAGTTTTAGAAGTAAAATACTTCTGAGATATCTCTGTCCATTTTAAAAAACATTTCTGCATCAGAAGTATGGTCCCAATTATTAACAAAAGTATTAAGTAAATATTAAGAAAATCATTAAATCACCTTTAAACGATGATTGAAAAGAACTGAGTCATTCTTTTTTATTTTAATTATATTTTATTGATTATGCTATTACAGTTGTCCCAATTTGCCCCCTTTTGCTCCCCTGCACCCCTACTCCCTCAGGCAATCCCCATACCTTGTTCATGTCCATGGGTCATGTGTATAAGTTCTTTGGCTGCTCCATTTCCTATACTGTATTTTGCATCCCCATGGCCATTCTGTAACTACCTATTTGTATTTCTTAATGCCCCCACCTGGTCACCCATTTCCCCACACCCCTTCCCATCTGGCAACCATCAAAACGCTCTCTGTATCCATGATTCTGTCTCTGTTCTTCTTGTTTGCTTGTTTGATTTTTAGATTCATTTGTTGATAGATATGTACTTTTTGCCATTTTATTGTTCATAGTTTTGATCTTTTTCTTAAATAAGTCTCTTTAACATTTCATATAATAATTGTTTGGTGATGATGAACTCTAGTTTTTTCTTATCTGGGAAGCTCTTTATCTGCCCTTCAATTCTAAATTATATCTTTGTCGGGTAGAGCAATCTTGGCTGTAGGTCCCTCCCTCCTTTTTATAACTTTGAATATTTCTTGCCAATCCCTCCTAACCTGCAAAGTTTCTTTAGATAAATCAGCTGATAGTCTTATGAGAACTCCCCTGTGTATAATTAACTTCTTTTTTTCTTGCCTCTTTTAAGATTCTCTTTTTATCTTTAACCTTTGGTATTTTAATTATGGTATATTTTGGAGTGGGCCTCTTTGTATCCATCTTGTTTGGGATTCTCTCTGTGCTTCCTGGACTTGCATGTCTATTTCCTTCACCAAATAGGGAAATTTTCTTTCATTATTCTTTCAAATAGATTTCCAATTTCTTGCTCCTTCTCTTCTCTTCTGGCATCCCTATGATGCTAATGTTGGACTACTTCAGATTGTCCTAGAGGGTACTTATACTATCCTTATTTTTTTGGGGGGGATTCTTTTTTCTTCTTGTTGTTCTGATTGATTGTTTTCTGCTTCCTTATGTTCCAAATCATTGATTGGAATCTTAGCTTCATCTACTGTTGTTTCACTGTAAATTGTTCTTTATTTCAATGAGTATATCCTTCATTTTGACTGGGTGTTGTTCATGCTGTGGAGGTCCTCAATAAGATCCTTGAGCATCCTTTTAACCAGTGTTTTGAACTCTGCATCTGATAGATTGCTTATCTCCATTTTGTTTAGCTCTTTTTCTGGAGTTTTGATCCGTTCTTTCATGTTGGCCATATTTCTTTGTCTCTTCATTTTGGCAGTCCTTGTGTTTTTTTCCATGTATTAGGTAGAACTGCTTTGACTCTATGTCTTAGTAATGTGGCCAAATATAGCACGTGTCTTGTAGGGTCCAGTGGCACAGCCTCCCCAATAACCCAAGCTGGGTACTCGAGGTATATCCTTTGTCTAGGCTGAATACACTCTCCTCTTAGAGTTGAGCCTTGATTGCTGTTGGCAGGTCAATGGGAGGGATTTACCCAGGCCAGTCAGCTGACAGGAATAGCTGTCCTTTTACTGACCACTGACCACCACCCTCTGCCCTCTGTGGAGGATAAGCTGTGCAGGGGCAGGGTGGTGATTCTCTGACATGGTCTGTAGCTGTCCACTGGGTGTTCAGGCTTTGGGGCTTCCTGGGTGGTGCAGGGCAAGGTCAGCCCCACTTGTGTTTTCCCAGGGCAACCCTGCCTGAGCTATATAGCAATCTGAGACATCTTCTACTTATTCTGGACTTGGAGATCCTTAGTGAAGCCAAGCTGTGAATCTAAGCTGTCTGATGCTATTGCCAGGCTGGGAGCTCACTGAGGCCAATTGTTTCTTGTTTGATAGGATGTAGGAAGTTGTGAAGTATGAGGTAAGACCAGCCATTCATATGGAAAAGCAGCTTGGGTCTGCCCGTAAGTTGGGGGGAGCAGAGTCTCAAGGAATCTCCAGTGTTAGCTAGGTTGATGGAGTCTCAGATACGGCATCAGCTTGCCGGGTTTGTTGGGGAGAAGGTTCAGAAAAGGGAAAATGGCCTCTGTTGACCTTAATGCCAGACACTTCAGTTTCTGCCAGTATACCACTAATGCCTTTCAAGCTACCCTGCTACTGGAGCTTAGAGGGAGTGAGTCTGGGTAGGTGAGTCTGTGTGTGGATTCTTTAAGAGGAACCAGTTGGGGCTTCAGAAGTTTCTTCTCCAACTCAACCCCTACTGGTTTTGCAGCCAAAAGTTGTGGGGACTTATCTTCCTGGCACTTGATCCCTGAGCTCGGGGGCATGGTTTGGGGCTGGGACTCCTCACTCCAGAGATACCCCTCCCAAATTTCTACCCACCACAGATGGGTGTGGCCTGTTCCATGATTTCACTCCTCCTACCTGTCTAAATGGATGTGGTTTCTTTAATTTCATAGTTGTCATATTTCCATGCTACTTGATTTCTGATGGTTTTGAGTGATGGTTGTTCTATATTTTAGTTGTAATTTTGATGTGGTTGTGGGAGGAGGCAAACCATGTCTGCCTATGCTGCCATCTTGACTGGCAGTCTCCTGAGTCATTCTTATTAGAGTATATATTTTTTAAAAGACTCATCCTTCCCTCTACACTCTTTTTTTATTGTCGTTCAAGTACAGTTATCTCCATTCCCCCACCACTCCTTACATTTTAATTATAAGATGTCTCTTACTTTAACATCTAGATAATTTTCTTTTATTCATTCACTCATCGAGAGCAATTTTTTAAAAGATTTTTTAAATTTATTTTATTTTTAGAGAAAGAAGAAGGGAGGGAGAAAGAGAGGAAGACAAATATCAATGTGTGGTTGCCTCTCACATGGCCCCCACTGGGGACCTGGTCCACAACTCAGGCATGTGCCCTGAGTGGGAATTTAACTGGTTACCCTTTGGTCCACAGCCCACACTCAATCCCCTGAGCTACACTAGCCGGGGCACAACTATTTTCTGAATTCCTACTATTATAATCAAAAGCATGCTAAGTTCTGGAGAAGTAATAAGAAAGCACAGAACTAAAACTCACTGAGTTTATAATCTTTGATGATTTGTTCTGGGAGCCTTCCCTCCCTCTGTAGGAATGAAAGTGGGTAGGAAACAAATATCTAGGAAGGAGGGAACCAGTAAAAATGAAAATTATTAGCACATTTATTGTATACCAAATCCATAAAATATACAAAAATGTATCTTAGAGTTACATGACTTCCCATTTATTTATTAAATAAATAAAATTAAATAAAAATTTATTCATTGATTTGAGAGAGACAGCATGCAAGAGAGAGAGGGAGAGGGAGAAAGACATTAATTTGTTGTTCCACTTGTTTATGTATTCATTGGTTGATTCTTGTACATGCCCTGACTGGAGATCAAACCCACAACCTTGGCCAATTGGGATGACACTCTAACCAACTGAACTACTAGGCCAGGACCCCATTTGTGATATTTCTTTAAAATATTAGCATTTGTTTTAACTTCCAGACTACACAAAACTTGCCATGGCAAGAAATTTAGTAGCAAAGCAAAAATAGCTGGGAAAGGCCTGGCCAGTGTGGCTTTGTAGTTTGGAGCATTGCCCCATGTGTACCCCAAAAGGTTGCAGGGTTGAATCCTAGTCAGGGCACATACCTACGTTGCAGTTGCAATCCTCAGTTGGGTTACATATGGAGGGCAACCGATTGATATTCCTCTCTCTCACATGGATGTTTCCCTCTCTGTCTTCTCTCTCTCCTTTCCTCTTTCTCTAAAAGCAATGAAAAAATGTTCTCAAGTGAGGATTAAAAAAAATAGCTGGGATAAAATAAATTGGTAATCTCCAAAACAAAAACAAGTAATTAATCATTATACTTAATTTATTTTTTAATGCAAACACCAGCATTTGATGAAACCAGCATAACCCTTGCTGTAGAAATATGACTTCAGATGACCATAGCCATGAAAGTGTTCAACTTTCCTGGCACTTGTAATAAACTTGGATATATTGTTTCATTTTAAGGTGTTGATGATGAATCTATTTCTGTTTCTGTTGTTCTATGTGATTCTTCAATGCACAATAAATAAAGATGGCATTCCTCCATGTTTAAGTCTGGTATATAATTTTCATTATTATAGTAACCACACAAAATAATGCCTAAATAGCTTGAAATCAAAAGCCATTCTGCTGTAAGGCATACTGAAGAGTTAATTTTGTGAAATGACCAGAAGTGTTGTTTCTAAGGGAAGCAGATGTTCTCAGTATTTTCCATGTCTATAAGATTAAGAAAGGACATTTTGAAGGAGATAGGACAGTGTATCAGAAGGAATACTAGTTTGGAGCCTGAAACATTTGGGATTGAATCCTGTTCACCGATTACTTGCTTTGAAAATGATCCTTAATGCCTTGTCAATGGTTTATTGTGAAGGAGTACCATAAAATACATAAAAAGCACTAGTGTTAGACACTGGCACATAGTAGATATTCAACAAATATGTTTTGTCTGCTTTCCTATCTGCGGTGTAACTGTTCACATGTTGAAAGACAGGTGGAGATAATCCTTTTAGGCTGAATATAGTTTGTTAAGTGACTTGATCAAAAACCACAAAATCTTCATTTGTGAGATAATGCCTTAGCATTTTAATTGATTGAATGTTTTTGCATATAAAAATCTTGCTAAATGCTAGTTGTAGTAAATATTAATAACTTATTGATAGTTAATTTCTTCAAAAGATCACTCAATGATTTCAATACTTCATTCAAATCTGTCTTTTATTTTCAATATTATTGCACCAGACTTCCTAGGTATAGTGTATTGTACTGGTTTGTGAAGAGATTCCTTGCATTGTTATGCTTAGATAATGTTGATTAAGAGCTATACAGAGGCAATTATAGCTCACTTTCTATAAGATATATATTAGTAATCTTGTGTACTTTATTTTTGGTGCAGTGGGATAAAAGGAGAAAAGTCTTGAGATTTCAATTTCAAAATCTCTTTCCAAATTACATATTACTCATTATAAAGGTTTTAAGTTTTGAGAATCCTGTCTGTAATTTCTTGAAGCTTTATAAAGAGCAATTTTACTTTTATTTATGCCTATACACTATGAGTTAAATGGCTAAGCTGCATAATCATGTAAGTCCTGTCCTTCCTGAGTCAAAACCCACCAATGGCTTTTTCTGTCTCCCTCAAGATAAACACTGAAGCTCCAACCATGGGCTACAAGACATCACCTAATACATAGAACTCTCTCTACCCCATGCCCCATACCCTGTATTGTCTCTCCTTTTGTTCACTCTGCTCCAAGGTGTTTGCACCAGTTTCCATACACCCGGAATGTTCTGTTGCATACGCTCTCGGAGCTCTTCGCGTCATTCAGGCTCTTGCTCAGGAATCAGTTTAAAATCCTGTGCTGACATCTCTATCTGAAGAGCATCCCTTCTTTCTGCCTCTATCTTCTTTCTTTCTTTAGCACTTTTATTGCTACCTGACATGTCATCATTAGGCATCTTTATTCCCCCACTAGCATGAGTTCTGTGAGCACCATACATAGAATAGCACATAATAGTAGCTAAAAATATATTGAATGAATGAGTGAATGAATACTGTACCTCAAGCAAGTCTAAATCATCAAGTCAGCTGTTTCTAGAACCTATAAAGTCAATGCCCCATTTGCCCAGGGGGATCCTGCCAAGCAGGACAAAGAGTTAATCTGCTAAGAAAGAGCTAGGTAAATCGTAGACTGTTACATTGTTCACTATTGTTCCATTTCACTTTTTTCTTTAAAAAATGCTCTTTTCACATAGTGACCTAGCTAGTTTTAGATTGATATTGCCAACTAGTTAATGAAGAATCAGCAATATCTGGGAAGAAGCCACAAGTTTGGGCATGACTTAATGTTTATCTTTATTTGCCTATGTTCTCATCCCCACTGTGATGTTTCATTAATCTGATTTACTGCTTTTTAAATTTTTCTTAAAGATGATGACCCTCTTTTATGGAGTAAGATGGCTTGAAATTCAACCACATTTGAACACCTAGATATGATCAGTATTCTACATCAAGGCACTTAATCAAATCATTCTAACCATGCTCTCTGTCCAAGACTAAACTCTGGACATTATTTGAAATAATAATTACTACTTCTTGGATTCACTATTATAATTTCCTGAATCTTTTAATTTCTTTTTCTTAGCAAGTGCAGTTGGCAGTGTAGTTACTTAGTAAGCACATTACTTTCTCAGTTCCTGAGACCATTGATAATATCCTCACCCAATTTAGACGTGCAATTCTTCCAGAGATTTGTGACATAGCCGCTCAACGTCAGCGTCCCTGAACCTAAGGGGGAACGTGATCTGAGCTCTGTTTGGGGAATAATTTTCTAGTGCATTTTGGAATTATCTTTTCCAGTTACATACCCAGTTAATTTCCCCCAAAGTACAGGATTTTGAAATGATTGCTTTGCTAATACACTTTAAGAGAATTAAAATAATTAAAATTTTATTGTTTACTTAGTTGACTCTATAGTCAAAAACTTTATACTGCCCCACCCTCTAATCTCACTACATGAAAGTTTCCATTTTGAATAGTCTAATGTGTTAACCCAGAGATGACTAGTGATCCCTGTACTTTCCTTCCAATGTAACACTACTCATATGCCCATTCTGTAGCCACACCACACCAATAAAAATAGTTGAATGAAAATAGACTCATAGATGGAGAGCAGGCTGACAGCTGTGGTTGGGGGAGGCTAGGGGGTAGAGCATTTGAGCAAAAAGGAAAAAGGATTCATGGACATGGACATGGTGTGGTGGTTGCTGGGGGGAGGGGGGTACTAGGGGACTAAATGGTAATGAAAAAAATATGACAAAGGTTAAATTGAAAAAAAGAAGAAAATATGTTTACAGTTTTTTAAAGAATTAGTATCTTACCTTAGTAATAACTTTACAGAAGTAGGATTTAATCTTATGCATTTGAGTTTTTGTCTAATAAAGAATATTTCTTCATCCTTTCTATTCTAATATTGAATATATTGGATTAATTGACAGGTTTTGTTTTTTTATCAGTTTTACCCAATCTGATATAATTTCATATACTCCAGTTCCTTCACAGGAACTTGAAGATGACATTTACTTCTGTGCCTTAAATCTGAAGTTAACATACAATACCATCGTCGCAATGTCATTTCATACTCATAAAATTCTCAAATACTTCTTAATTTCTACCAAGCAATAGTGGTAGTTAGAGTAACTCATTCAGGAAGTTTATATTGTTTTCCACTATTTCAAGAATAAGCTTATTAGACTGAATTTGTGATAGAATCATCAAGGCAGATATAAGGCGACTCACCAGCTTCATGGACACACTTTCCAGTTTAGGTGAAAGAGCAGGGGAGCTGAGAGCTGAATTAACCCAGTGCTGGGGTTTCTCCTGAAGGACGTGATGGAGAGCCAGGCACACTAAGTGAAACAGACATGAATGCCTGAGATTCTGAAATTTCCTGACTTACTTGAATTGGAAGCATCAAGTATTAGATGAGGGAAGAGAAATAGAATAATTTCTTACCTTTGATAAATATAAAAGAACTGACAAAACTGAATTGCATATATCTGTTTAATTTTAGTTTTGATGAACACTTAGATATTTATTAATTATTAATTATTAATGGTCACAAGTACAGTTTAATGATTTACAGACAATATAAAGAGGGAACTTAGGGCACAGACTTTGCTGCAGGCAAAAGCAACTCATCTATGAAATGGTAGATTCTCATCTGTAACATTAGCAATTAGTACGCCTTTAAAGACAACCTCCCAATGAGCATTTCTATATTTTAGGGTGCAGTTGGTATTAAAGGTGAATTTGGTGCTTCTGGAATTTCTGGGGACAAGATATGTCAATTTGCTATTTGATTAAACTTTGTCGCTGTCTTATACAGTTGTACCAGATAGGAAGGGTAAATACAGTGTCTAGCAGAAGTAAGGCCTGCTTGAGTGTGGTTGGTAGGGTAATAATATGGGTGTAATAATTTATAGTTTTAATTTGAACATTTCACCTAAAATGTCATATGGTGTGCTTGAGTGTGATATTGTTATGGTACAGAATCACATGCTTACTATTTTGTAATGAAAGGTTTTGTAATAAAAAATGAGCATTATTTGTGTATGTAGAACGGGTCTGATGGTTCAGGGCTCAGCACACTGTGTGGCTACAACAGGGCTGCTGCAAACTGCTCTATGACTTTGTAAATAAAGTTTTACTAGGACCCAACCACCCTCATTTGTTCTCATAGTGTCTTAAGTCTGCTTTTGTGCTGCACATAAGCATTAGGTAGTTGTGGCAGAGATCACATGGCCCACAAAGTCTAAAATATTTACTGCCTGGCCTTTTGCAGAAAAAAACTTGTTGACCCCTGCTCTAGAGCATTGGCTATTATTCTCAGAGCACCAGGGCTTCTTAATCTCACTATTTTGTATATGGTATAGTCTCTTTTAATACATATTTTACTATAGACATAAATTTAATAAACATTCAAATTAATATAGCACCACATGGGATAGTACAAATAAAAATACAAGAAATACTTTTTAATCCATGCTATAAATATAGTCTTTATCTCATAAAATGGTTGATTTTCACATCATCTTCTCTAAAACTATGAAGATAATTCTAAATATTTAATTTACTCATAAGAGGTCTGTGTTGCATTCAACATCTTAGTTCAGTTTTTGTAGAAACTTTAAAAAATTGTTAATTTGTAAATTAAACTGCAATTACCTTGTCTTAGTTATGTGTGTGTGGGTGTGTATATAAATTTAAATGGCTGAACTATTAAAGTTTCACAAGTTGATGCTAAGATGATTCTCTTCTTCACTAAAATAAGGTTAGTATAAGTTTCCATAGCTGTTCTAGCTGCACTAATTATGAAGTTAGCCCATTGTGTCTCATTATCTAGAAGGCCGTGGCCCTTGTGGGTATTAATGTAAAGCTGTCACAGGGGTAACTGAAGCTGAATTGGTAGGAGGTTCAGAAGTTATCATTCAGATGTTTTTGAGTCCTTCTTAAATGTATCTCTGATATCTGACTGCTTCACTGATGTTCCTTTTTCTTTTAGAGATTACTCAATCCAATATGCAAATATTTTACTCCTGTGGCAGTATAAACATTACACTCAGTAAAATCCCACAAATTTTGTCGAACAATGATACCTTAATGCAAGTTACTGTTTATTTGGGCTTCTACCCTCTTGCTTAAGCTTGCTAGTAACACTAATTGAAGATTCTTCATCGTAAGTTAAAATTTCTTCAAATGCATGTTTAAAACAGTCTGAGTCCTTCAATATGACTTTTCCCTTGAAGAGATTGCCCCCATCCAAATTCACTTTATACAATTATTCCACCAATCTCTTCCTAAAATATATTGTAGCGATATATGTAATCTGATTGTTTAAATTTCAGATCATTGGACTTTTCCAAATTACTTTGAATATGGGAATTGTTTTTAAAGCCAAATACAGAATCACTGGAGTATCTGGTCTATAAAATATATTATTGAACTTCTGTACTTCTTTTTGTAAAGTAAGATTTATATAAATTTATATACTGAACTATGGGAAAGCAGGATATAATTTCCCTGAAATACTTTGAAACACAATTTACTAAGACTGGTATAAAAATACCATTAATTTCAATGCTCCAAGGTTCCTATTGGGACCTATTGGGACCTCTCTTGGTTCCTATTTGGGAAAACCAGGTATAAACTTCTAGCAATTGGCTGGGAGGAGGCTTTCAACTCCTAAAAGGTGCTATTATTTCAGACTGGATTCAGTATAAGAACTAGATGAAGTAGTCAACAGGCTCAACCCCATGAAAAGTTGATCAAATCAGTCTCAATCAAAGGTCATCCATGAGAGTAAGAAAGTAACAGGCTAGACAGCTAAGGAAATCTCGATAAAAAATGTTTCTTAGAAAAGATAGGGCATTTGGGGAAGAGTAAAGGAACTGGAACTAAGACATGATGTTGCAGAGATAAACACCACTCAAAATTTGAGATTTTGCTTCTCTTTCCAGAAGACCAAGTCTGTAGAAAGTTTTGTGTGATGATTCATCCTATACTCTGCTTAAAGCTTCAATGAATATAAATAAGTATATCTGCTACTCATAAACTAGTTGTACCTAGTAATTATGGAAATAGAAGTTTCAGCCCTTGGGACCCATTTTGTCAAAATGGTCATGGAATGAATCTTACAAAATCAATAACGAGCTTCAGCATCTATGTGAAGACTATCTCCAAGGAACTTACAAGTTAATGTGAAAAGAAAAGCTATATCTATGGCATTCTAAAAATCAACACAAATGACCCTGGTGAACGCTGTCTCATGTTTCCTCAAGCAGTTTTCTTTCTTTATTTTCAGGCGGTTTTATTTGGGTCTAATTTACTTGAGTTGTTCTTTGGCCTCATAGACCGTTAGAGAATTCATGCAGCTTTCTGTGGGAATAAACATGGCTTCACACTACAATGGGCTCTGGGACCCCTCCCCATACCTGTAGAGTCACTGAGTCTTTGACCATATTCTCTCCTAAGGTATAGTCACTGGTGGCGCTAGGTCTCACTTGTTGCCTCATTTAGCTCTTAAAGGGAGGTAGCACTCATGAGTGAAGAAATACTACCTCGAGTGTTTTTTTTCACTTCTGTAATTCCCAGATTACTGTTTATTTAAAATAGCTCTAATGAATATATACAAAATAAAAATAAGAAGAAAGCTACTATGTTATCTGAGGGCATTAACTGTATCAAATTTCCTTAAAGTTTTAAAATTTCAAAAATTTAAAATTGAAGTTGTAAAGATGAACACTTATATTTAGGGTAAAATATTTATATTGTTTTAGGATGGAAATGACTTGATTGATTTTTCTAAATAAGTTTCTTTTCTAAAAAATATTTTATTTATTTATTTTTAGAGAGAGGGGGAAGGAGGGAAAAAGAGAAGGAGAGAAACATCGATGTGTGAGAGAAACATCAATTGGTTGTCTCTCACACCTGCCACAACCGGGGACTGAACCTGCAACCCAGGCCTGGGTCCTGACCAGGAATCACACCAGCGGCCTTCTGCTTTGCAGGATGATGCTCAACCAACTGAGCCACGCTGGTCACAGCTGATTTTCTAAGTTTCCAAAGAAAAGTCATTAGTTCTTAAGGTTTTATGTATCCTCACAACTGTATCTCCCACAGTTGGCTTGAAGTATTTCATAGGCCTCTCCCTGTCTACTCATACAGCATTCCTGAGCTTAACATTGATTCTGCTTTTCAGCATTTGTGATTTTGGGGGTTCTTTTTCTTAGAATTGAAAGTGCTTAAGAGTTTTGTTAAAACATAAAATGAAAAAAAGATGAATTGTCTCCCCTGGCAAGAACTTAGGCAAAATGCCATCGAACATATATGTCAGGTATAATATTCTTGAAGTGAAGTCTTTTATTTTTTAAGGCTTAATATTTAAAGTAGAAAACTGATTTATAATAATGGAGTGAAGCATATTCTGAGCAGTGATCGCTATATTAATTCCATTAGTCTAAAGTAAACCTACACTTTGAAGTTCGGCTAGGTGATAGCAGTAATTTATTTTTTTTTAAGTCAAGACTCTAACAAAGTATTAGTTTACTGAAGCAGCATTTTCTTCTAAAGCCTGGGAAGAAAATAGTTTACTAACCAACAGTACATATGAAATCAGTTTATGGAATAGATAGTCATAGAGACTTTGAGCATGAAGAACTATAGCATTTAATTGTGTTGTTTTATAATTATAATACTCATGACCTCATACAGATTTGCACTAGGCTTTCTAACCTGGTGTATACAGCCTTACTGCCAACACACCTCTGAAGAATACGTATCCCTTCACATTTATTCAGCACAGCTAGGACTTGGTAAGTTTTCTGTTTTGGGTTCATATAAGAAAGCCTATTTTATATAGCAAGTGTTATTAGTTATCAGTCACTGGTGCTTTCTGGTAAGCTTGGTCGGACAGAAGCCACTGTCAGTCAAATTTAGTAAGTTGAATGGTCCCGTTTCTAAGACAAGTGATTGGCAGTATATAAGATCACACACATGCATGCACACACACTCATAACTCACACCCTCATGGTAAGTAGTGGGAAAATGAGATGAAGATTTGGACCCTGGGAGCAAATCCTGCCTACTGTGTTACCTCCTCCACATGTGACGCTCAGAATATGCTTGCATTCATCACCTGACCATTTCAAACAAAAGATTACTCGGTTCTCTATTTCGCTTATATATGTTATGTATCAGATATGTTTTTCAAGGAGGGAGACTTTTTTTAAAAAACAGTAGTAATTATTTTCCAGTAATCTTTATCCTAATAATATGATACTAAAAAATTGAACATAGAGCCTAATTAATGCTAAAACCAATTTTCTGTCTGCAGAATTACCTAGAGTTTGTCCTAAAATGTTTATTTTAAGGAGAAAATAAATTTCACTAAATTAACTTTGCTCCTCATGGAGGAGGTATGCACTAATGATAGCCATACCATTGTAGCATTCAAATATTAAATACCCAGAGTTTGACTGCCCGGGTTTGCCTCCCAGCTCAAAGCCTTACCCTGTGTCATTTAGGGCGTGTCTCTTGGTTTCTTCTAACTTTTATAAATGTGAATTATATTGTACCTACTTCTAACTTTGTATTAAAGATCAAATGAGATTTTCTTGAAAGAGCCAGCTCAGTGCCTGGTATATAAATATTTGATGAAAAATAGATAACTTTTTAAAAGAAAACAGTTTCATGATTCTAGTATTCTAAACTCTAGCTTACCATGAAACTAAATTAAAACTCATTTAAGGAAATTTATTGAAAATATATTTAGTAGAAAATGTTAAAATAAAAGTGACATATCTTAGATGACTTTGACCTCTCAATACATACTAGATGTGAGCAAACCAATAAATGTTTACTTAACTGAAGTATGTGTAAGAGTATAAACTTTTACAAAAATAACAGTTGCCATTTATTTACACAATAGTTATTATGTGCTAAACACTGTCAAGAGACTCCTTTGCATTATTCATTCATTCCTCACAGTATCTTTATTAGGTAAGATTTATTATCATCCTTTCACTGATTAAGAAACCTAGATCTGGAGAAAATAAAAACTTCCCCCAAATCTGCTATCTAACCAATAGTGGAGTCAGGATTTGAGTTTCTATCCATGTGAATCCATAGTTTTAACATATTTACCGTATTACTTGAGGGTAGCTCCTCAAGTATCCAAAATTCCTTTGCACCAGCAGTTCTGAATTAGGTCTTAAGTGGATTTGCCTGCAGAGGGGGCTGTACAAAGGATTCTCACACTCAGCTCCAGGAAGGCTGTGTCCCTTCTCGTAAAATCTATAGACCCCTTGACCACTAGGTAAAGTAGATAATTTGTTAACCACTTTGCTGTATATCTGAAACTAATACAGAATAATGTTCAAAGTAAACTTTAACTGAACAAAATTTTTTAAGATTTTAAAAAGAGAGAAGAAAAATTTCGGACCCTTTTAAAGTCTATCTAACCTAAGGGATTCTGACTCCCTCACCCTCAAAAAAATTGTGTCTACCTAATAAAAATTATCACCATATTTTTTCACCCAATAAAAAGATTTTACCTAGATTTACCTCCCAAAATAAATATTATGTAAACAACATGGTTTAATTTTGTTTGGTTCCCAAATTCAAAATTATATTTGAAATATGCTGTAAACTTCCCACAGCTCCCCGACTCTCCGGAGACCCTTATTTCCATGGCTCACCCACCTCCACGCAGGTCAATCAGAGCCACATTCTTAACCTTTCCTCAACACCTAACCTAGAAAATCCTCTATGTTCTGCACCAAATATGCCATTTGTAAATTGTATATTCATTTGATAAAATATAGATGTATATATAAATTGATTTGCTCAAAACCAAAAGTATTTAACTTAGTACCATGGCTTTATTTTGAAAAATCAAACTTCCAGAGGTAAAAAGCCATACGCATTAAGTGCACTTAAGAAGTGTGTCGATAACGTGATGAGAGAGTTGCCAAGTGCTTGTCTTAAAGATAGGCTAACTGTCCTCATTAGGAGGTGCTTTGCATTGTGGGTCTTCTCACTGTAAACTGTGAAGCCCTCTGTCTCTGCAGCAGGATGAGACTGAACTGGGCAGACCTATTGGTCCCTGTCTTTGTACATCTTTTCAGTTGGAAAATGAAATGATTGCAATCTTTGAATCTTGATTTTTCCTTAAGAAGATACTTTATGGGAAGTCTGCAGCTTCCAGAAATAAAGGCAGACACACTGCAGTTTATGAAAACACAGACAAGGTCCATAGCTGCTGTGAATTATAATAAATTCCATGACAGCATTAATACCTCAGAGATCAGAAATTTATAGGTGTTTATTGAAAAAACTAGAGAATTTTTAAAAGTCATTTGGCTTTACTTCTCTATTATCTCATTTCACCCAATTTTCCATTGAAATTCAGAAATAAAGTTAATTTCAGAATCCTTTCCAAGTTATAGAAACTTAAAATACCTATATGTATGTGACAATTTATTCCAGAAATCAACACTATATGAACAGGGCCCTGGTCAGATGGTTCAGTTGGTTGGATGGTTGTCTGGATACACCAAGGTTCTAGGATTGATCCCTGGTCAGGACACAAACAAGAGTCAACCAATGAATGCATAAATAAGTGAAATAATAAATTGAGGGTTTTCTTTCTCTCCCTTCCTCTCTTTGTTTCTCTAAAAGTCAATAAATTAAATAAAAAACGAAATGAGGAGGGGAAAATGGACAACCTAAATTTATTCTAACAATGAGATTTTTTTTCCCCTATAAAATTGTCAGGATTAAAAAGCAAGTATGAGCTCTATGTTAGAGAAAATGCCTGTTAAATAGGGAATTATCTGTATATTTATGTATTTCATAAAATTTGATATGAATGAAGATATAGTCAACTTGACGTAAGATTGAATTTGTTTATTATAGCAATGTTCATAGAAAAAAAATAGCCACAAGGAAACAATTTTGCCAGCAGTCTTGTTGGCTTCACTTACTAAAGTTACAAGAATGATAACCTGCATTATGAGTGAAAAATTACTGCCTTTATAAGGAGTAAGTCTCATTTAATTGTCTTATCTGTAGGTAGTACATTGGTACAATACAGCACTAAAATAAGCAGAAACATGAGAGGGACAGAGGTAATAGAAGGACAGGAAAAAGAAAAAGAAATTTGCTCACTCTGCAGTTAATTTTTTTTCTTAATGGTTTCTTATTCCCTTCTAATGCCTTCCACTCACACCCCAAGTAGAGCAGTTGGCAGGGAACACAACAGATGGATGGCAGGCTCAACACATGCCGTGGCTCTGGCACCCAGGCTCTTGACTTTTATTTGCTAAACAGTTAGCCAGATTTCAAGAACCGAGTCTGCTAATGTTCCTATTTGGTGTAATGCACTTTGAGAATCTAGCACATAAATATTAAAATATTTCCATAAAAAAAGATCACACACTTTCTGTTTCTCTGGATAGTTTAGTAGCTAATTACTTTATTCTTGGTGTACATTGCTGAGACACAGTAAATTTGAAGATAACTGGTATATTATAAAGATTTCTGCAGTTTCAAGTCAGGGACAACCAGACAAATGTAAGGTACTGAATGAAACTGTTAGGTAGAAGGTTTGAGAGGATGATCACAGAAAATTCACTGTGTTTTCACAGATTTCTAAATTCAAAGGTCAGGAAAATTGCATCTTTTTCATGAAATCTTCCTGGCCACCAGGCAGGTGTAACAGCCCATTCCCTCTGCTCACATAGCACATTTACAGCATCAGTATAGCTTGTGTCTTCATCCCCAGGGTGAACTCCCAAAAAACAAGGACGTGTTACCTTTCTCACCCCTGGAACTCCAGCTCCTGGACCAGCGTATAGCACCTGATTGGTCTGGACAAATGTTTGTTGAATTGTTCAGAACCGAAGTGGACTTCGCCCCAGGCCAGCAGAGGAAAGAAATAGAGAGTGATTGTTAGAAAACCCTGCTAAGGAGGGTATTGGGAAAGGCCCAGATGGCAGCGGTGCTTCAGTGTAAGTCTTCTGTACTTTGTGCAAAAGTATCGTTCAGGGAGATAGGAGGACAGGAGACGCTTACCTACCTAGCAAAGCTTATGTATGTTGCTTCCTAGAATGAAATATAATACAAGTGTAAGCATCTGGAGAATTTGCTTACCATTTTTTCTTGGAGGAACTTCGCTCTCTCATCTGTCTCAAGCTAAATGTTGAGGTTAGCTTGCTCTTTCTTTTCTTTCCAAAACTAGGTTTGAAAATTTCCTGACTTTCTTGCAACAGTTCTAAGGAGCGTTCTTTCTCTCTGTCTTCACAATCATTTACATCAGGGCTAAGCAATGACTTAGTGCATGTAAGCTCCAGTAGAAGTAATTGATATGAAGTAGAGAAGTAGGACTATAAATTACTCATCACGAGGACTACTTTGGACAGGAAATAGTTTGCAGTTACTGGTATTTCGCTTTCCTCAATTAGGAGCTTTCCGATGACACTGTCCTTCTCTTTATATCTTAAGTCATCTTGCAGTTGTTAGAATACTTGATTCCGATGTCAATTTCTATACTTTAGATATTTCAGTAGATGACTCACGTTAAATGTCTTCTATTTTCCCAGTACTGTTGTGAAGTTTCAAGTTTACTTAAAAACTGCCTTACAGCTAGTCAGTCTCTCTACAAAGTGAAGAGCTCGAACACTTGTTCTTGACAGAGTTACTTTTAAGAAAATCATTGTAATTACACATAAGCTCAGGTGTTGTAATGGGTTCTACAACATTGGCCAAGGCTCAGTTCCCTAACTTTGCTATACATGAAAAGTGTTTATTTCTCTAAACCACTTCACAATTATTTGTTTTTTGTTTGTTATGGAAATAACTTAGTATAATTTGCATTCAATTGATTTGGTAAAGAATTATAAAATATTTGTCTTTGACAGGAAAATTTAATGGTTGTACGTGTCAAGAAACTTAATATTACATTAGCAAGTTAGCATTAGAAAAGCAAGTTGTGCCCTGGATGGTATGACTCAGTTGGTTGAAGTGTGGTCCCATAAACAGAAACATCATGGGTTCGATTCCTGGACAAGGCATATACCTAGGTTGTGGGTTTGATCCTCTGTCAAAGCACATGCTTGGGTTGCAGGTTTAGTCCCCAGTTGGGGCACGTGTAAGAAGCAACTAATTGATGTTTCTCTTTCACATCTATGTTCCTGTCAATCTCTCTCTCTTCCTCTGTTCCCCTCTCTCTAAAACCAGTAAGCATGTCCTCAGGTGAGGATTAAAAAACAACAAGCTGTATTAATAGAGGCAGTGTAATATCCAGAACAAGGTGTATATGGTGTGTGTGTGTGTGTGTGTGTGTATGTGTATGTGTGTAACAGTCCTGCTCTCTATTCTGTGTGTGTGAGACCATTTCCAGAGTGATGTGCTGAATTCACAGTCCACACTTTAAAAGACTTATCGGCTAACCAATGAGAACAGTGACCATAATATGAAATGACTCCGAACTATCATTTGAAAAATGACTGGTTTCCTGAACATAAGGCTTGATAGGGACATGAAGGGATGTCATGTATAAGAACCATGAGATGTTTCTTCCTGTGTGAAATAAGATCAATGGGCAGAAATTTGGGGAAGGTTAATTGGGAATCAGAAAACATGTTTCAGTATTCTCACCTAGAATTTGTTTTGTTTTGTTTTCCACCATGCAAATTAAATTGAAAAAGTGCCTGACTTTAATAAACTTTTAGTAGAGTCAGTATCTTAACAGATTCTTTGGTGGAGGTGGTGATATAAATGTATGAATTTAGACGTATTCCTATAATTAAGAATACCCATCCTGCTCATGCCTAGCTGTATGTGCACCCGCATATGCATGTGTGCATATGCTCTAAGGTCAGAAGATTTCATGACAGATGTTGAGTTCAGCAGGTACTTATTAGCTCTCCATATTTACATGACCATGACCGAGACATCTATTTTTTTTTACAATTAAATACATTTCTTTCTTTTTTTAAATTTTAATTGTTATTCAAGTACAGTTTTCTGTCGTTTACTCCCATTCCAGTCCACCCCCCCAGTGCTCCCC
>PVKM010028049.1:0-18494 GCA_004027735.1 Carollia perspicillata
TCGAGGTGAGAGAGGATGGTAGCAGTATGGAGGAGTGAGAGGTGGTCAGCTTCTGATACACGAGGTCTGTCCTGAAAAATGCCAGCCATTGTTAATTTAATGAGAACAATTTGCACAACATCGATGTAACCTGGCAGCCACGGAGAGTGGACTGGAATGCACATGTGTAAACAATGAAAATTTCACTGTACCAATCAGTGGGTGCAGTAGACACCATTGAGCAAGCATGTGCTCTGCGTGGCCATCACATCAAAAAATGACTGAGTGAGTAGAACAACAAATCTGCATCAAATTTTGTGTTAAGCTTACACATTCCTCCATGGTAACTATTTGGATGATTCAGAAGGCCACAGCCACGGGCAACTGGTGATTGGCAGCTTCATTACAACAACATGCCTGCTCATGCATCATGTCTCGTGCAGAGTTTTTTGGCGAAACATCAAATCACCCAGGTGACTCAGTCACCCTGCAGCCTAGATTTGGCACCCTGCCACTTCTGGCTTTTCCCAAAACTGAGATCACCTCTTAGTTTTAGGGAAGACATTTCAGACCATCACTGGGATGCAGGGAAATACAACGGGGCAGTTGATGGCAACTGGGAGAACTGTGTGAGGTCCCAAGGTGCCTACTTTGAAGGGGACTGAGGCATCATTGTCCTGTGTACCATGTTTCTTGTATCTTGTATCTTCTTCAATAACTGTCTCTATTTTTCATATCCATGGCTAGATGCCTTCTGGACAGACCCCATAGTTTGAAGGTGCGGACATTCTCTCTGCAGTGACAGAATGTGCTGCCCAAATTGAATGTGACATGTGAGTGAAAGAGGTGAGTCAGCTGACTCCAAGGCTTTGGGCCTGAGCAACCTGGAGGCTGCAGCTGTCGTTACCTGGGACGAGGGAGACTGAAGGGACCCAAGTTCACTGGGTGCGGGGGAATGAGAAGGGAAATGTTGGGAGCCAAGTTTGGGGCATTTTAAGCTTGAGATGCCTATTAAACACCCAACTAGAGATGCTGAGTAGACAGTTGATTGTCTGGTCAGGAATTCTGGAGACAGTTTGGGCTTTAATAATGTTTACCTGTAAATTTGAAATAATAATATAATAATGTTTACATAATAATACTTACTATTGGAGGGATTAAACACGATAATGCATGTAAAGCTCTCAGTGCAAGACTCAGCACAAAATATGCCCTCAATACATTTTAAGTATTATTTTTATTAAAACTTAAATGCTGTCAGTCAGTGTTCCTATTACCACGAAGTTATGAGTGCGGTTGCTTTTAAGATTGATGAGTCGTTTCTGCTGTCAGTCCCCGGGCTTGGTTTGTACAAGCAAACAGAGTCTTGAGCAATGCCAGTGCCTTCGGAGTTGTCCCTAGCCCTGAGAGTTTACCATTTTGGAGGCTTTTGCATGGGTTCAACAGTCTGCATAGGCAGGTTATGTCATGTTTCTGAAATCAGCGGTATGTTATTTCATTGACCCAGAATTTATTTCAAGCTTCAGAGAGAGTTTGACAAGGAGAACGAGGCAGTTTATCAGAAGAAACTGCATCCCAGTGAGCACCCTGCAGGGAAAACATTCCCGGACCACTGTGCTGCCCGTGTGACACGCGAGGTGTGCGGGGAAGGAAGCCTGAGGACTGACTGCCCTGTCTTCGCTTCGGCAGCTCCAGGCGCCGTTGCCGACCACGGGCCTACCTGGCTCCTTTGACAATTGATTCACAAAAGCCATGACCCCCAGGTCTCCCTGACACAGCAAGCTTCTCAGAGGAAACCTCCATGAAGAAGCACACCCTTGCTCTCTGTAATTAATTCATTCAGTGATCTTTAGCTGTTTTATGTTGAGACATTGGAAACAAAGAGCTGGTGTGGTTTTATTACAGCCTTCTAGATCTTTGAAGCAGTGAGTTTCCAACATCAAAACCTAAACAATGTTTGGGCTTTCTCGTTTCTTTTACATCTCTTTGAATTTGGACTGTAAATCCTTGGCCCTGTAGTTCCCTTCACCATCTATGACAGATCTAATGCTCAATAAGTGCCTATTAATAATCCTCCTTATCTCCATCTGCACCCAAAGGGACGAGGCAACCAATCGGATCAAACAGTCCAGAATGCATCAGTGACAGATAGGTTGTTAGGGTCCCACACAATCACAGACCTTGTCTGAGGGGCGTAGCGATGGAAGCGCAGCCATGCAGCCACGGGCAGACGCACCAGCCATGGGGCAGAGAGCAGAGGACACCGAAGAAAGGCCCTTCCCTCTCATTCTTTTTTCCCTCCCCTCTGTGAATGAGGTCACATGACCGAGCTGATTGCTGCTAACGAGCAGGGTGATGCTCAATTGAACTTCATCAAACATCTGTTTCTTTCCCTCTCCTGGGTTCTTTCGTGAATTCCTGATAACTGCTACCTTCACGGTGACTGTGCTGTAAGCGGACCTCCAACGGCGGCTCTATGTGAGAAAATAACTCTTTTCCTTCCCTTCCCCAGGAGCGAGGAGGGGACACCTCCAGGACTAACACCCCAGGGTCCCACAGTCCAGCAGGACATGGGAGGGGCGGAGCCCCCCACCATACATCTATGGTTCTCACCAGCCCCCCACCCCAGCCTCTCCCGGCTGTGTGCCCCAGAACTCCGGGCAGAGGAAAGCTAAAAGACCCCAGAACAGATACCTCTAAATGGAGCCAGCCAAGTGGATCTGTGACAAGAGCTCAATGAAATTCTACCCTGTGTCTGTTTTTCTACTTTAAAAGAGATCTTTTTTGTTTTCTATTTATTTTGAAAGTAAATTTTAGTCTTCTATTTTTGTAGCCAAGCTCAAGGGGGAAAGGCAAGCATTTTTGTCCATCATCAGACATGGGGGCAACAGGAGAAAGCTGTCCAGCCAGTGGTGTTTACATCCCAACATCCCTTTGGCCTTAAAATCCGTAACTCAGGCCCGCCAGAAAAATGCAGGTGTGTTTTGTCCATGGGTAGCATGACCATAACATGTACCATCTAGACCAGGACGCCTTGCAGAGGGGAACAAGGCGATATAAGCACTGACACAAGCACACCGTGCATAAACAGGGACGGCACAGACAGACCGGACATCACCGTCACATCGAACGAGTCCCTGGCCTACCGCAGTGTCCTCGTCCCTCAAGGGACCTGACCCCGAAGAAGCTTTCATGGCTAACGCAGAGAATAAACGGCCTCTTCTCCCTACAGGGATAAATAGGGCCTAGTGTCTCGTGAATGTAAGACCAGTTATCTTTCATTCCTTCTCCTTTCTCTTCTCCAGCGTTCTCTCCAGCCATTTTCACGACAGAGTCCTTTCGCACGTTCTGTGTCCTCAGCCTTGCCATCACCTTAGCCCCGGCCTCACCGATCCAGAGAGCTCATCCAGGGGTCTGAAAGTTAGCCAACCCATCTCCTGAATCCACTTAGCGGGCGCGGAGCTGCATATTTAAACCTCCACCAAGACAGACGAAACAGTTTATAATTAACCTTGTCTGCCTGTACAACACAGGACAGGGGTTCTAAGGCAATTTCCAGGGTTCTATCAGATAGGCAGCCCTTCTCACTACTCCCAGGGGGCTCCTCCAGGGCAAGGAATGTGCACAAGGCAACCCTATATCAGCAATGGCTGGCGCCCAACACAGGGCTGAGTTCTCGGTATGCCCTAAGGAGTGAGCAGGCTGCTTCCTCACACCCCTCAGCTCTGGGCTCCTGAGGACCCGAGGTTTTCCTCCCCCTTTCTGTGCAGTGAGGGGAAATCCTCCCGTGATCCCACATCGGCTCCCTGGACTGGGCTTCTGCTGCCAAGCCCCAGAGACTCCCTAGCATTCCACTGCTGAAGTACTGTACTGAGCCAAACAGAGCCTCCCACGCACTCCAGGTACCAGGACTAGGCACAGGCCGAGTCTGTTTCTGTTCAGTTCTGGGACACTCAGCAAAGCCCATTATCTTCCCAGCCCCGGGCTGGATGCTGGAGATAGAGAATAAGAGTCACATGCAACCCTGGAAGGTTGTGTGTGCACTACAGCCTGGGCGGTTAACAGCAATGACTCGGCAGCCCAACTGCCTGGGCTTGTATCCTGGCTCTGCAACTTGAGTGAATGTTTAACATCTCTGTACCTGAGTTTTCCATTTAGAAAATGGAAATAAGAGCATGCCTCCAAG
Source organism: Carollia perspicillata (assembly GCA_004027735.1). NCBI lineage: Eukaryota > Metazoa > Chordata > Mammalia > Chiroptera > Phyllostomidae > Carollia > Carollia perspicillata. The sequence goes on from PVKM010028049.1 coordinate 4,166, forward strand.
AGCTGGTGTGAGAATTATTAATACGATTCGGGTTGTGATAATTATTATTTAGAACCCTGTTTGGCACAGAGGAAACACTCCATAAATCTAACTATTACTATTTTTGTGCTTTGGCTTCTCTTCCTGGGGCCCTGAAACTTGGCCCATTTCTCTTAACTCTCTGCATCCCGCTGGTTCCCTCATCTCTCCGGGACATGGGCGGGGCGGGGGGGCGTGGCTCTTCTTTTCTCCTGGCCCACCTTCCACGCTAATAGCCAAAAGGGACACTTCTCCACACTAACGTTTGGCTGGTGTTTTTTGTTCACGGAGATTCAAACCCAATACCTTTGAGAGGTGAAGCCATCACCTTCCTTCTCTGAACCCAAGTGAATTATCAGGTAAGTGTTTTTCTAAGAAGGTGAGGAAACTCTTGGTCAAGACGCAGGGGAAGGACCAGATAGGAAAGGAGTCGCCCTGAGCCCGAAGCCCCGTTCCTCAGCACGCCTCACGCCCGCATACTCCCTTCTTTTAGGGACAAAGGCAGGAGTTCCCACACACCTTTCAGAAATTCTGGCACCGGTACGCAGTGAGCAAAAGGAATGTTCCCAGGAGTTTAAAAAAATCGTAATGTGCATTTCTCCAAGGAGGACATACAGAGGATTCAGAGACACATGAAAAGATGCTCAATATCGCTAGCCATCAGAGAAATGCAAATTAAAACCACAATGAGATACCACTTGACACCGGTAAGAATGGCTATCATAAACAAAGCAACAAACAACAAGTGTTGGAGAGGTTGTGGAGAAGAGGGGACCCTAGTTCACTGTTGGTGGGATTGCAGACTGGTACAACCACTATGGAAAACAGTATGGAATTTTCTAAGAAAACTTAAAATGGAACTGCCTTTCGACCCAGCAATTGCACTGCTAGGATTATATCCCAAGAACCCTGAAACACCATTCCAAAAGAACCTATGCACCCCAATGTTCATAGCAGCACAATTTACAATAGCCAAGTGTTGGAAGCAACCTAGGTGCCCATCAGTAAATGAATGGATCAAAAAACTGTGGTACATATACACAATGGAATTGTATGTGGCAGAAAGAAAGAAGGAGCTCCTACCCTATGCAACAGCATGGATGGAACTGGAAAGCATTATGCTAAGTGAAATAAGCCAGGCAGTAAAAGACAAATACCATATGATCTCACCTTTAACAGGAACCTAAGCAACTAAACAAACAAGCAAATAAAATATAGTCAAAGACATTGAAATAGAAAAGGGGATGACAGTATCCAGAGGGCAGAGGGGAGGGAATTTCAAGGAAAAAGGGAGGGGATTATAGGAACAAGTATAAAGGACACATGGACAAAAACTAAGGGGGGTGGAATTGGGAGGGAGGTGGGGAGCACTGGGAGGTGGACTGGGACGGGAGTAAATGACAGAAAACTGTCCTTGAATAACAATTAAAATTTTAAAAAAAGAAAAGAAAAAAATCGTAATGTTATTTTCTTCTCTATTCACCCTGAATTCCCTAACTAGCAGCAGTTAGTTTTAATGTATTTAATCAATTAGGCAAATGCATCATTTTCTTCATACTTCCCAGGTTGTCTTTCATATGATTATCAAGGCCACTGCTGCCCATGTAAGACAGGTAAACTCCCATATAAACTGGATTTTGTTCCGCTCGGCTAGAGCAGTTCTGAATTTCCATGACGCGGCAGTTCACAGCCTCAGACTCCAGATAACTCACCCACTTAACAGTCCCACTCAAAATCCCTGCATCGCTGGCGTTCCTTCCTCAGCCACGTTCCAGGTGGTACACTTTACATCATTTCCAGGGCTTACATTTTGGATAATTTCAGTGCAAAGAAAACATCAAAATCGTGGCCAAATGTGGTTATTTTATTGTAGTCGAATGTGGTCATTATAAAAATGACCGCTGCTCTGCCACCACCCCAATCCCAGCTCCAATCCCTGGAGATGCTTCTGACAGACCTGAATTGGATGAGCGGTGTGCCCCCGGGGTCTCTGTCCCCTGGGGTGACCTAAACAAACCTCTGTCCCAGCTTGGTTCCTTTTTGCTGAAGGCTGCTGCTGACCTGGAACTGGTGGTTAGTTGGCACATTTTTCTCACACACACTTACCTTCTTCCTCCTGCTGGTGTTCACGGCCTTCATTCACACTGATCACAGGATCCCAGAGCATCGATCCTGGACGGGACTTTAGAGACCAGCCAGTCCAAGTCCTCATTTTACACAGATGGACACGGGACCTTACGAAGAGGAAGACTCTTGTCCAAGGTCACATAGTTCTTTCATGAAAGGGTTGGGCTGAGAATGGCTGATCTGGGGATTCATCACCCCTCGGTGTCACTCTTCTTCCAGCCGGTTCTCGCGCTCCGTCCTGGTTGGCTTGTGTGCTCTCCTACACGGCCACACCCTCCTGGGACGGGCCAGCAGCTGGCAAGGCTCACCCCGGTGAACTGAGCCAGCTCAGCGGGGGGGAGTGCTCTTTACCTGCAGAGGAAGAAGTCATGTGACTCTCTTGAAAACACACACGGCATGTAGGGACACATGCGACGTTCAGGTGTATCCATCATTTCATGTTCGCCAAATCCATCTTTCTGAGAGGCAAGCAGAGCCTACCAGTCACCCATGATGCCTGAGACTTTGAAGTTCTTTTCTTCCAGGCCTGTAATTTCCTATCACTGTCCAACAAAAGCGCCGATGCTATCGCCCAAAATCAACTTATCTGACAACAAACATTTACTTAGGAGATACTCGTTCAACAGTTCCCATTTGCTAGGCAATGTGCAAAAATTCGTAAGAAATGACTCTGTCGTTTTTCAGTGGGAGGGACGGGCACACGGACAAAGGCAAGATACCGTGCGAAGTGCGTCGACTTGCTCACTGGAGGAAGCACAGGTCTGTCTTGCAGATACGCAGAAGCAGCAGCTAAGCAGGCGCAGGAGAGTTAGTGGAGACTCTGTTTTCAATAACCTTATTATTTTGGAATAGTTTAAGCAAAGTTGCAAAATCAGTGCAGAGAGTTCCCCTGGACCCCCCACCCCAGTTCCCCACAGTGTCGACATCTTGTGTTACTGTGGCGTACTTGTTACGACAAAAGGGCCGACGGTGGCATGTTCCTTTTAACTAAACTAGCAGATACTCTTGAAAGAGGTGAAAGCCAAGGTGATTTCCGAATAACATTAGGAGTCAGCCTGACACAGAGGTAGGAAAGAGCATTTCAATTAGGGGGGAAAAAGCCAAGCACGTGCAAAGGCCCAAGGCTGCGGGTTTGGTGAGTTCGGAAACAGCCAGCTGCAGTACGTGGGGATGGAGGTGTGAGTGCGGGAGGAACACGGGGAGGGTAGAGGAAGAAGAGGAGGCACCCCACAGGGGAAGCGGAGGGGAACGGGCTGAGGCTAGTGAGGAAAACAGAAACCAGATCAGTAAAACAGGCATTTGCGCTTTTTCCCGGGGGCAACAGGAAATAAATGAAAGCATTTTCATTTATTAATTTATAGACCAACATTATAAAAATTATGTTGAGAAAGTTCACTTAGACCACAGGGTAGAAAATTCACTGGCAGTGATAAGACAAAGGAAAAAAGACCAGCTGTTGGCTGGCCTGAGCAGAAATAGTGGCGGAGGGGAGAGAAAGAGTGCAGTCAATTGGAGAGACACTGAGGGGCCAGCATTGATAGAACTTGGTGGTTCATTAGATCAGAGCGCCTGAGGGAGAGGAAAGAATCAAGGCCGACTCCCAGATTTCTGGCTCTAGCAACTGGAGGAACTGGATGGCAGCGTTAGTCACTAGACAACAGGCCCGGGAGTTAAGGTTGATTAGGAGGGGAAGACAATTGGTTCCGCACCCGAGCAATTGGCGTGTGGAGTACCCAAGGGACATGCCAGAGGACGATGAAGTCAAGAGGTGGGTTGGATATACAGGTCTGTGTTTCTGGGGAGAAATATGAGCTGGAGGCATACAGGGTGGAGGAAAAGTAGGTTTACAGTTGTGAGTATGCAAAAACAGTTTATCCTCATATTACTACTTATTAATTATTATATTCTTTTCCATACAAATAGCTGTGAACCTACTTTTCCCCACCCTGTATGTGGTAAATCGTTAGCCTAAGGCTGGAAGTCAAAGTCCGATTAGATTGCCCATGAGTATAGAGGAGAAGAGGGTCCCGGAAAGAATCTTAAAGAATGCTGCCGTTGCGGAGTGGACCTTAGGAAGAGGATAGAGGGAGGCTTTGGAGCATCCAGAGAGGAATGTGTCATCTCGTGGGAGGGGAGCGCTTTCCTGAAAGGGTCCTGTGACCAACAGTGTCAAACGCTGCAGAGGAGAGGAGGCCCACAGAGGTCCCTTGGATTTGGCAACAGAGACTTCCCTTAAAAGAGGCATTTCAGAGAATGTGTGGGGTCAGCAGGTCGATCTTTCCTTGGGCAGCAGAATAAATAGGAGAGAAGAACAAGACGACTGTGGATAGGGGTCGTTCTTTTAAAAAGATTTACTGTGAATAAGAGGCCAGAGATTCCTTAAATGAGACTCACAAATGTACAGATACTGTAGTAGTTAAAAATTACTTTTTCCATTTAGACTATGACTAAGCTATAATTTTTCTAGTGAAAAATGGTTTCTTCTGATTAGCAGTAACTACCATTTCTAGAAAGTCCCCCATAAGCCAGGCACTTTAAGTATATTATCCTATTCAGCCCTTAAAACAGTACTTTGAAGTGGATATCAGTTCACTCCAGTAGAGATAAAGAAACAAAAACCCAGAAAGGTTAGACATCTTGCACAAGGGCTCAGAACAACTTCACAGAGGAGCTGGAATTTAAACCTCACCTTCCTTCACTCCAAAGCCCACGCTCTCTCTCCAGTAAGCACACCGCTTTTCCTGAACACTTCCTAGGGCTGGCCCTTACTTCCCAGGGCAAAAGCCAGGAACTAACATGGGTGGTTAGGGAAGTCCACCCACCACTGTGAGAGACCCCAGGGCAGAGAGAGATAACCCAGGCACACACTTCTTGTTCAGGGACAATCTCTGAGTGAGGAACAAAGGGTCTCTGGCTTCCATTCCCAGAGGTCCTTGCCAGGAACCCAGTATGTCCCCTTTGGGGTGAGTTGGGGAGGCAGGGAAGAACGTAGGGTCAGACAGCTCAGAATAAATCGGTCCACCACGGCTAACTGGAAAAGTTAAGTTTTGGGTAAGGGAAACAAAAATTTTCAGAGTGTTTTGCTAAAAATTATGTTTAGCTTAGAGAAAGTAAGCATCAGGGAAGACCCAAGCTGCTTTTATGCATCCATGAGGAAGAAGGGTCAGACTTGCTTTTGCCATCCTGGAGGATGTAACTGGGACCGGTGGGAATATGGTGCAGCGGGCAGCTTGTGGCTCTAACAGTAAGAGCTGCCTCTCCAAAGATAGACGGAGCTGCTCAGGAAAGCGGTCAGCTCCCTGCCATTGGAGATGCTCGCACAGAACCGGGGACGTTTGTGGTGGAGGCCAAGCATCGGGGAAGGCTTGGATGGCCTTTCAGGCCATTCTAGACCTGGCATTTTGAGAGGCTTACTGAGAAAATGGTTAGGATAAGGTTTCACACATTAAGGCCTAAATGAATTCTTAAACATTATGTAATGGGAAGATTGGCATGTTCCTTCATTCACAATTTATACAATGCATAGCAATTCAACTTCGATATGCAAGAACAAAGTGTATTCCTACCTTGAGGAAGCTTTTTTCTTCTAAGATGAAAAAATGGGCTCGTGGGGCCCATTAATCAGGCAGGTCTGTCACCCTAAAAATGTCAGGGGCAGGGTGTAGACAATGGGTCCTAGTAGTCTCCCCTTTATTTCTTGTAGGAGGCAGGAAATACAGTGCTCACTTCCTGCTTTCTCCAAGGGGCTCCTGACAAGGGGTGAGATGACACATTTCACAGGATGAAGGGGGACTTGTGGTCATTGAATCCATCAAAAATTATTTCTTTCTCTTTTTTTCACTTGATAAATATGAATTGAGCAACTACAGGCACTACGTTTTTATTGAAAAGCAAAAAACTGCACCCAGCTCTACAAACACATTTCCATAACATGCACACATGTTTCTGCGTAATGGGGTGGAGTGGAAGTAGTGGTAGAACCAACTCTGACGTCTGCAGGGAGATGACTGGGAATCATTATGTGGTCGCACTTATGTCAATGCAAGTTAAGCCTTTTTTGCTGCAAAATAATAATAATTTATAGCACAATGGAGCAAACCTCTTCTAAAAGCAAAATTTCCCATCCTTTGTAGTTCCCGAAGGTCTAAAGATCGGACACGTACACTCTTGGCCAGATAGTACCTTTCTCTTCAGGAAAAAAAAAATAGAGTAATTGGGAAAATGGAAAACTCTGAATTTAATGTAATTATTATTACTGGGAAAATTTTCACATAGGCATGAAGATAGTATTACAAGGATGTTCCCTGGAATATTATTTATAGGATAAATATGGAAGCAAACTAAGTGCCCAAAGGTAGACAGGCTTAGTTAAATAAATTATGGTACATTCATATATTGGAATACTGTACATCTGTCATTAATTTTAGAAAAATACTTAAAGATATCGGAAGATAGTCAATATGACATAAATGAAAAATACAAGTTCAAATAGCATATATTATTTGATCCACTTTGTAAAATATACATGTATAATATATGTATAGATATATGTATCTATACATATGTATAGATATATACATATATACATGCCTATGTGTGCACTATGTATGTATATGGTAAAAGAATAAAGGCTGAAAAAATATCACTAATGTGTCAGTAGTGGTTGTGGGATTATGAGGGATTATTTTCTTTTTTTCCCCTTAATTCTATATTTTGATGGAAAAAGAGTTATTAAAAGTGTAACATGGGTGCCCTCGCCAGTGTGGCTCAGTTGGTTGGGCGTTGTCCCTCAGACTGAAGAGTCACTGGTTTGATTCCCAGTCAGGGCGCATGCCTGGGTTACAGGTCCATTCCCCAGTTGGGGTGTGTACAGAAGGCAGCCGGTCAATGTTTCTCTCTCACATCAATGTTCCTCTCCTTCTTTGTCTTTCCCTTGCCCTCTTTCTAAAATAAAAGAAACTTCAAAAAATTATTTTAAAAGGTATAATATGGGTATCATTTGATTATATTGCTTTAAATAAAGCAAGTAAATTTTAAAGATCATTGTTTAACTTTGCCTAAGATACATTAAAATTATTTATATGATTTTTATTTAGCCCTGGCTGGTGTAACTCAGTGGATTGAATGTTGGTCTACAAAGCAAAGGGTCACCGGTTCAATTCCCAGTCAGGGCACATGCCTGGGTTGTGGGCCAGGTCCCCAGTTGGGGGACAGATGGGAGGCAACCACACATTGATGTTTCTTTCCCTCTCTTTCTCCCTCCTTTCCCTTCTCTCTAAAAATAAATAAGATCTTTAAATAAAGAAATAATTAATTTTTATTTAGGCAAACAAAAACAACTTGTACAAAACCAGTGACAAATAAGTACCTATGTAAAAATATTATGTAGAATTTTGAATACATTTCTTTGGGAGACAATTTCTGTTCAACCTACTATAGGAAGCAACCAATTCTAAAGGTGAGCAGACATGAAGTTCATTCATTCATTCATTCATTCACCCACTCAGGGAGTACTTTCTGAGGTTTTTACCATTTTAAATACCCATGCTCAGTTGTTTGGAGGATTAAAATGTATGTTTCTTGAACTTGAGGTGTTTATAGTGTACTTGGAAAGAAATCCAACATTCTTGAATCATCCAGGCAACAGGGCCCTAAAAATTAGAACAGAGAACAGGGTAACATAGAAAGCAATTGCCAGTAAAGTAAACGCTATTAAAATACTACTTATCCTTGAAGGTTCAAAAAGTGCCTCTTCCTGAAGATGCCTTTTATTGGGCCACAGTTTCTAGAAGTAAGTTATCCCATCTGCTAGGTGAGGACCCCAATTAACATCTAGCACACAGCAGTCTTTACTGAGGTCCCAAGTGTCCTTTTCTTGTCCCGACTTTTGTTCCACTCACCTTCAGTTCTGAGTGGCCTTCAAAGCCAAGTTTATTTTGGGAACTCCTGACTATGTTCATCTCCTGAAGGAATGAGGAAGGAGAGAAGGTGGAGCTAGAAAATAACCCAGCCTAGGTGAACTACTAGTGATGGGTGTGGAAACACGGAAAGAAGGGCTGCCCTCCAACTGTTGGCAAGTAGCAGCCACCCTTCATCCTGTCCCTCCCACAGTGGGGTTGAGTAACACCCGATTCCTCCGATTCTCACCTCTGAGTGGAGGGTCATCAGTGAAAAATCTTTGTTAAGTATTGAAAGCTGCAAGTTGTGATTGGAAAAAGGACTGAAGTAGGAGCCCTAGTGCCAAGTAGCTCTACCTCTAATTAGCTTTCCTCTGGGCCTCAGTTTCCTCATCTGTTAAATGAAGGAGTGGAAGTATTCAACCCCCAAAGCTGGTACCTCCCTATAAATTAGGACCTGCAGGTCCCTGTGATTATATGTTGAAATTATTTCCCAGTTGTGAGTTATCTGTCAATCTGTAACATTGCAAATACAAATTCTTCCCCAGTGATGCAAATGAAAACACTTCTCCAATGGGAACACATTGAATGTTTGTGTGCAGTACTGTCTGGGAAGTCCAGGCAAAAGAAATGGCTCCTAAATTTCCCTTGGGATTGAAGTGGAAAACAAGACAGGCTATGACATCAGCTCCCATTTCTTCTGTGATCAGACTAAATAATACAAATATCAATATTAAATTATGCATGCATACTTTTTATTTTTGCCTTTCACGGGAAATCACAGGGAATCCTTTGCTTTTAGCCTTTAGTGCAAAGTTACAGAGAACTGGAAAGAGGAACACATAATTTCAGCATTTCAGAGTTGCAAGAGATTGTAAAGATTAGGCCCAACCCCTCTTAATTCCAATGGGAAAAAAAATGAGGGATCCAAAATATGAAATAGCTCATTCCAGTGTTAACTTCCTAAAGTACTTTCTCTCAATTTGTACTCGCTTAAATTGACCATAACTGGACAATACCACCAACATGCCAAAAAATAAAAGAGAGAGAGAGAGACACACACACACACACACACACACACACAAAGAAAGGAGCATAACCTCTTTCTAATGAGTTTCCTCTGTTATAATTGTTGAAGCTATGCATGAAGGATGAACATTTCAGAGACAGGAAGAGTTCACCTTCCTAGACTGTATCCAGAACCAATTCCTCACCTCAAGACACAGCTGCTCTATATTTGCACCCACTTTCTTCCTGTCTCTCTACAGGTTGTCAGGCAAACACCAGAACTTTCTATGAGAATACTGTTGCCATTTAATAGGCCAGGCACTTGCCACCACATCACCTATCAATTAAACAGGTGCTGCTTAGCATTGGGTGAATAAAATTCAAAGGATAAAAATCTATTCTTTTCAACAAGAAAGATGGTTTTTTACTAATTTCTCCCTCTTTGGTTCTTGGTGAATCCAAGTAAGTTACTCAAAAGCATCTCAATAGGGAAAAAAATTGGCTAGACTTCCAGTCAAGATGGCAGCATAGGCAGACATGGCTCACCTCTTCCAACAAGTACAACAAAATTGTAACTGAAATAAAGAACAACCATCATTCAGAACTGTCAGAAATTGAGTTGAGTGGAAGTCTGACAACTATGGAATTAAAGAAACCACATTCATCCAGATTGGTAGGAGGGGCATAGACGTGGACCTGGCAGGCCCCACACCCACCTGCAGTAGATATAAATGCAGAGGGATATCTTGGGAGTGAGGAATCCCAGCTCCACACCAGGCCCTCCAGCCCAGGGTTCCAGTGCCAGGAAGATAAGTCCACACAACTTCTGGCTGCAAAAACCAGTGGGGATTGAGTCAGTGGAAGAAACTGCTTGAGCCAAAAGCAATTACTCTTAAAGAATGCATGCATGGACTCACCTATTCAGATCCTTTCCTCTAAACTCTAGCACTGGGGTGGCAGCTTGAAAGGCACCAGTGGCATACTGGGAGAGACTGAAGTGTCTGGCACTGAGCAAACAGAGGTTATTGTTCCTTTACTGAGCCCTCCCAACACAGAGCCAGAGAGCCAGCAGGCTGAGACTCCATCAACCTAGCTAACAATGTCTGACCCACCTTGAAGATCCCCAGAGACTCTGCCCCACCCAACTTATAAGCCCACCCTAGCTGCTTTTCCATATGAATGGCTGGTCTTGGCTCCTACCACACAACTTCCTAAATTTTTTCAAATAAGCAACAACTGGCCTCAGTGAGCCCCAGGCCTGGTAGTAGCAGCAACCAACCTAAATTCACGGTGTGGCTTTGCCTGGGAATCTCCAAACCCAGCACAAATAGCAGCCATCTCAGATTGCTTTGTAGTTCAGGCAGGGTGGCCCAGGGCAAAACACAGGTGGGGGCTGAACTTGCCCTGTATCACCCAGGAAACCCAAGGGCCCAGTGGACAGCTACAGACAACATCAGAGGACCACCACTCTGCCTTACTCAACTGATACTCCACAGACAGTGAAGATTGGTGGTTAGTGGTCATAGCCAGTCCTTGCAGCTGACTGGCCTGGGTAAATCCCTCCCATTGATCTGCCAACAGCAACCAAAACTCAACCATAAGAGGAGACTGTACTCAGCCCACACTAAGGGTGCACCTCGAGTACCCAGCTTGGGTGATAGGGGAGGTTGTGCCACTGTACCCTATAGGACACCCACTACATTAGGCCTCACTACCAAGACACAGAGCCAAAGCAGCTCTACCTAATAAATAGAAACAAACACAGGGAGGCTGCCAAAACAAGGAGACAAAGAAACATGGCCCAAATGAAAGAATAGATCGAAACTCCAGAAAAAGAGCTAAATGAAATGTAGATAACCAATCCATCACATGCAGAGTTCAAAACACTGGTTATAAAGGTGCTCACGGAACACAGAGGACCTCAACAGCGTTAAAAAGAAAGTCAGAAATGAAGGATTCACTAATTGAAATAAAGAACAATTTACAGGGAAACAACAGTAGAATGGATGAAGCTAAGAATCAAATCAATGATTTGGAACATAAGGAACCAAAAAACAATGAAGCAGAACAACAAGAAAAAAAAGATTTAAAAAAATGAGAATAGTATAAGCAGCCTCTGGAATAGCTTCAAGAGGTCCAACATTCACATCATAGGGGTGCCAGAAGGAGAAGAGAAAGAGCAAGAAATTGGAAATCTATTTGAAAAAATAATGAAAGAAAACTTTCCTAATTTGGTAAAGGAAATACGCATGCAAGTCCAGGAAGCACAGGGAGTTCCAAACAAGATGGTTGGAAAGAGGTCCACTCCAAGACACATCATAATTAAAATGCCAAAGGTTAAAGATAAACAGAGAATCTTGAAAGCAGCAAGAAAAAAGAACTTAGCTACCTACAAAGGAGCTCCTATAAGACTATCAACTGATTTCTCAAATGAAACTTTGCAGGCTAGAAAGGAATGGCAAGAAATATTCAAAGTCATAAAAAGCAGGGAACTACAGCCAAGATTGCTCCACCCAGCAAAGCTGTCATTTAGAATCAAAGGGCAGAGAAAGAGCTTCCCAGACAAGAAAAAACTAAAGGAGTTCATCATTACCAAACCAGTACTATATGAAATATTAAAGGGACTTATTTAAGAAAAAGATGATCAAAATTATGAACAATAAAATGGCAAAACTACATATCTATCAACAATTGAATCTCAAAAAAAGAACTAAGCAAACAAGAAAAATAGAGATAGAATCATGCATACAGAGAGCGTTTTGTTGGTTGCCAGATGGGAAGGTTGTGTGGGGGAATGGGGGAAGAGGTGAGGGGATTAAGAAGTACAAATACAAAGTTACAGAACAGCCATGGGGATGTAAAGTACAGTATTGGAAATGGATTAGCCAAAGAATTTGAGTACATGACTCATGGACATGAGCAGTGGTGGGGGGATTGCCTGAGAGAGGGGGCGGTGCTTAGTGGAGGTGGGCAAAGGGGGAAAAATCAGGACAAGTCTAATAGCATAATCAATAAAGTATAATTTTAAAAAAGAAAAAACTGATAGTTCTATATGAGAAATGTTTATCTAAACTTGGCCAGCATATGATATCGAGGTTCCTGGAATCCCATAACTCATTCCTTGCCAATCCATTTTGCCTCACTATTCAGATGGATGAGATATGCCTTATTGTTACATTCTTCCTAGCATGGAAAACACACACACTGGTTGTTTTGAAATCTCACATTTGATAGTATTTTGATTATCTGCACATTCCAGACCAGAATGTCCTAGAATTCAAATTGCATTCCCGTTTAGAACTGAAAGGGACTCTACGAGCATTTAATCATATCTTCCTCCTTTACAATTAAAGAAACGAAGTTGCAGTCCCTTGTCACATGGCTAGATAGTGGCAGTGTCAGATCCAGAGGCCACGTCTCCAGTCTTCCTGTCCTGGTTCTTTCCAAGGCACCTGCTGCTTTCCAGCCTCCGTGCAGGCTTTCTAAACACTCTCCAAGGGTAGATGGAGGCTGTTCCTTGGCAGTCAGCCCCTCCTATTCCAGAGCTGGCTCTGCTATTCCACCGTATGAATTATAGATGCGGCAGGTTTCTAAAGCTTGAATACGCAGACGCATTCCCTTTCTTACCCCCATGTCTTACGTTCTGTCAATGAGGAAGGTGGGTGGCAATTCTTACAGTTATCAGTTGCTCCCATGGTAAATTGCTATCCTAATTTTTCTGAAATCCATTGTTGCTATGCAATGTGCAGTAAAGAAAGGAACATTCTATTCTGGTTTTGAATTATGTGAGCAATTCAATCATCTGGTTCCTGTCTAAGAATTATATATGGCTAGTTGGCAAGCATAATTTGGGGCAGTACTGTTTTGATGATTCTGTGACAGGAAGTCTGGTTGCATCAAACTCCCACCTTCTGACTCCAGTGATGTCCCTCCACGTCGGCTCTAACTGGTGAAGACTAATGGAGGAGCAGTAGGGTGCAAGGGAAAGAGATTTCAGCTTGACACCCCGCCTCTGCCCATCACTAGCAGAATGACTTTAAGCAGTGCACTTGGTTTCTGAGCCTCCCTCTTATATCTGTAAAAAGTTGAACAAATTTGAGCTTGCTTTATATACACTATATTATTAAATAAATATAATTTGTAAGGATCAGTTAACTCCAGAAATGAAGCTACAGCAACTCTATGGATCATTTTTTAAAAACACACAAAACTCTTGCCTTTGGGGTCCCACAGGCTTAAGATATAAAACCCTGCTCTGCAATTACTAGTTGTGTAATCTCGAGCAAGTTTCATTATCTTCACCTTTTTGTTTTAACTTTTCATGAAAAAATTTTGAACACTCAAAATAGAAAGGAAAAATAATTTTAATAATGTACTAAGCACCGGCTTAAGCAGTTTTCAGTATTTTGCTAATATCATTTCATCTCTCCTCCTCAAACTTTTTTTTTTTTTGCCTAGGTATTTTAAAGCACATTTGGGCAAATTGCTGTTTTCAAGATTTCTGTGCTTCAATTTTCTCATCTAGGAAATGAAGATTATAACATTTAATTCACAGGGTAGGATTGTACTGAGTACTCAATAAATGTTAGCTATTATCACTATTTATGGTGGCGCCTAGGTGCACCGGCCCCTCCGGGGAATAAAAGTACTTCACAGTGTAGCGCTCCCAACTCAACCCAGAGGTTGTTAAATAAACAGCCTGGAGGAACCTAGTCCTGTGCTGCTAAGATCATGGCCGCCCCCTTCCGGTAGCTCTCCTGAAAACCTCTAGGTTAGGGTGAGGATTGTCCCTCGCAGGCTCCTGTTGCGGCGCTCAAATATGGGGGACGGGAACCGGAAATGGGGTTGAGCCAACTTCCGGGCGCGAGGTACCGCTGAGAAAAGCAGAGCGCGGTAGCTGGAAGCTAGTGAGGTATCGCCGCAATGTTTCGTATTGAGGGCCTCGCGCCGAAGCTGGACCCGGAGGAGATGAAACGAAAGATGCGCGAGGATGTGATTTCCTCCATACGGAACTTCCTTATCTATGTGGCCCTGCTGCGAGTCAGTGAGTGTCCATACAGGCTGTAGCCGTTAGACCACCAGGGAGCCTGCAGACTCCGACTACCCAGCTCTGGAGCTATGGACTTTGGGGGCTGTTGAGTTGAGCTGAGCTGAGCGATCGCAGGGAGGCAGGGGCAGGCGCGTCGAGGGCAGTGGGCGCGTGCGCGCCTTCGAGCCTGCGGATCAGAGTGGGGAGACTGAGCTGCACGTGGTCGGGGGCGGGGGGGGGGGGGGGGGGG
>PVKM010028050.1:0-18486 GCA_004027735.1 Carollia perspicillata
GTCAGAACCTGCTTCCCCCTCTCCAGCTGCCTCCTGCTCTCCCTTCTCCGGTCACCAGGCAGAGGGACAGCTGCAATGACTGAGAGGGAACAAACCTAAAAGACCCGGAGGACAGAACCTTATACCAAACAGGTGACAGGCTCCGAAACACGACAGTAACAATTGACACCCTAGCAGTTCCTGGGCCCTGGCTAAGAAGTGAGCCTCCTGCCAGGACGGAGGGGAGTTTAAGAAACTAGAACATCTAGAAAACCAGGAAGATAATAAACATCTAGAACCTCCAGGAAAGATTCCTTCAAGTTGGTTAATCATCTAGGAAAGGTCTTCTTTTACTCCAGAAATTTTCTAAGGCTCACGTTTTTCTGTCAGATAAATTTGAGACACAAACTAGCCAGAAGTGCAGATGGAGAGGCCACGCAGAGCAGGGCTGGTTCTCGCCTCCGGGAAGTCACAGGTTCCCGCGGTCTCCGATCACCCGATCAACAGACTGAAAACAGGTGACAGAGCAGTAGCTTTGGGACCATCGGTCTGCTGTCTCTTTCAAAGTCAAGCTCTTACTTGGAGGTATTGAGGACTCACGTGGTTGTGGAGAGCGACGCAGAGGAGCCCTGCGGGCCTCGTGTCCCCTGTGGTGACGTCTTACGAAATCACAGCAAAATTACAGCATGGCATCAAGACACAAGCAGTCCCTCTATGGCCATGCCCTTGTCTTTCCAAACCCCACCACCCCCTTTTTCTTTAAGTGAAATGGTGTTTGTTTTGTTGTTGTGTTTTATGTGTGTTTTGTGTCAAAGGGAGTCAAGTGGGCTGTTGATCCCTCTCCAGCGTTCTCCTCTGTCCCTACGCACCTTCAGTTCCACGTAAGAGAAATACCGTATTCGACTGAACAAACCCACCTTTTGAACTGAAGCGATTTCCCATGTATTTGCAATGTCATCCCTGAGGCTGCTCTTTTCCCCATTCAGACCTACGTCCCAGCTGTCACGGACACTGCCAGCTCTAAAATGGGCTCTGTTGCCTGATCTCCTCCTGACATCTGTCTCCATCAAAGGCACCGTCGCCCACCCCCCAAATCCCGAGCCAGACACCGTAGAAGTCCTTCATGACTTCCCCTCCCTCTCTCTATAAAGCATCGCCAGTTCTGCCTGTTCTCCCCCTCAGCCTCTCCGGTCGCTCCGCCCCCCAGCCCTTCCTCTGCTATCACTGTAGTTCAGAACCTCATAATCTGTGAGCTGGACTGTTCCAGAAGGTTCTGAATACTGCTTCCCCATCTCTAGTCTCTCCCCACCTCCACACCATTTCCACATTTCCTTACTGAAAGAGAAGCTTAAAGCCCTCGAATCTCTGGTTAAAAGTCAAGTTCCTAGACCAAAACCCCCCACCTGCCTATCTGGCTACTGCCCCTGCCATTCGGAACCACCCCTGTGTTCATATTAACACATACGTCCCTTAACCTGGGGTGTGCCATCCCACTGTCTCCGGCCGCCTAGCCCAGGCTGCACTGCAACCACCACAGACGACAAGCCCCTCCAGGACCAGGAGCCACCTGACCCCTCCCTTTTGCAGCACCCAGCGTGAGCAGGATGCTCGGCACACGTGAGCGAAGACGGCGCGAAAGCTGCCATGTCAGCGTTTCTATCTTTATTTTTCTGGGTTTGCCCGGGGCCTGAGCCCTGTGCAGACAATGTGAGATAAACACCAGTTGCTGACAAAGAGCATTTTCTTTCATCTTGTTCAGAGCTCAAACCTAATTTAAAAGTCAGACTTCTTAGAATCAGAATGTAAGTGAACTTTTTGGTGTTTTAGCTGTTATGCTGATTTACAATGAATACAGAAGCCCTAATGCAATTTAAAAGTAATTGATGAGTGGAGTAGCTGTGAAATGTTAAGAAGAGGGGTAAATTATGTAAGTGCCCTGTGCCCCCCTCTCCCCCTACAAAAAACCCAATCCAGAACCTTCTGTATCCGTTTCATAAAGAAGGAGATGGGGTGAGAAATTATCTTCCAATTCGGCTGGCTCAGCTAACTGGTTCAACACTTGCCTTCTTGGGAGTTGTGCTTATTTCCAAAATCTATCCTCCAGGGACAGAGACTCCACCACTGACAGAGGCCAAGAAAGAGCCGCTGGAGTGTGTCCCAAACCCTTGGCCGCTCTATCAGACAGGAACGCGACCGCCTATGTGTCTGCTGTCCTTGGGACAGACAGCTCGTGGGGTGTGCTCACACTTGGCAGGTAGCACATGCGACGACTCAGGTCAGGCACAGTCCTAAGTACATGCTGGTTTCTATTAGTAAAAAGGTAATACTTTCCTTATTTAAGGAATCATTTTAAATACAATGAGCAGATCACTAAGGAGTATACCAAAAAAGGAACTTTTAACAAGAAACGGCACTCATGGCCTGAAATCCCACACGCAGGCTGAGCACTGTTGAGTGGGCATGTGGTCGAGACCAGACAATCCAAATCCTGACCTACAGTAAGTTATTTCTGGTAACTTCAGGCATGAGGAGGTCTCCTGACTTGGGAATTCACAGCATCCTTTACAGGCCACAGAGGGCAGCCAGCTGCAACTCCGGGCCTGACCCAGCTGAAAGACGGGGCGTGAAAAGCCAATGTCTAATGAATGGCGGTTCCCCCCCATTTTGTTCCTTAGATTCCACATATTAGTGAGATCATATGGTATTTATCTTTCTCTGGCTTATTTTGCTTAGCGTAAAGCTCTCCAGGTCCATCCAGGCTGTCGCAAAGGGCAAGGGTTCCTACTTTTTTACAGCTGCCCCATAACCCTAACCCTAACCTTAATCCTGTGCAAATTTCGGCCCAGCTGTGTAGCCAAGTTGGTTGAAGTGCAGTCCCATACACCAAAAGGTTGCGGGTTTGATTCCCGGTCAGAGCACATACCTAGGTCGCAGGTTCAATGCCGATGTTTCTCTCTCACATCAATGTTTCTCTCTCCCTCCCTTACTCTGTCTCTGAAGTCAATTTAAAAAACACATATCCTTGGGTGAGGATTCTTTAAAAATGCAAATTTCAATTGTACTTTAAAATGTCATCTTAGGATGACTTTTTCACCTAATCCATTTACAAAATCTGATAGATTTTTTGGAATGCTTCTGCTGAATTTTCCAAGGTTCCAATGAACTCATGCTTTAAAAATATCTGCTTTGCTCCACAGAATGAGTCATGCACTGGACATGTGTCTGAAAGGTGTTGGTGTCATTCAGGAAAGCACCCACCGTAACAGGGGAATTAGATTAGACGTCATGTGAGAGAAGACCAACCAAAGAGGAAGACAGGCTGGCCGGCTTTCTTAGAGACAGTAAGGAAGTTCCAGGCAGACTCCTGGGCTCACTTCTAGGTTTACTTTGGACGGTGCTTTTTTCAACTCAGGTCCCTGTGCAGAAGCAGCAGTCCCCTCCCTGTGGCCAGCCACCAGGTGAAGTGGACCCAGGGGCCAGACCCTGTCCTCCACCGGATGGCCACCAGGGCTAGCTTCTCAGAGTAGGAAGAAGCAGGTTTTGAGAGCCCCATCCCAGGTCAGGCAGCTCATCCCATCGGTCTCTCCCCCTGAAGTTGACTGCTACCCCAGGCGGGTTCTCCTAGCCCAGTTGTGTTCTGTCCCAATCGTTCACAAAGAACACGGGTTGATTATTTCGGCTTTCTCTCCAGCAGTGAGTGCGGGCTTGGCATAGATGTTTAGTCCCTGATTCTCAATGAATGAATGAAGAAAAGCACTTCTTGGGACCTTGAAATCTTTTGTGAATTCATTGGTTCTTGGCTTAATACAGGAACGTTTATTTTTCCGAATATTTGTTCCTGGAGTGCTCCTGGAGAGTGCTCTGATCGCCTCGTTCCCGCAATCTTAGGAAGTAAAAGTTTTCTTGTAAGAGTAGACGTATTTCACACATACTTTGAAGAAAACTGCAGATGGGCATTGTCAACCCATTGCCTCCCGCCTTGTCTGGTCTGGTGGTGTATCCTTTTATATTTCTCTAGGCTCCATATGCATGATGAGCATTTGTGTTCATTTTATTTAACACACTTTTTACTTTCTGTTCTTGAAAAACTATTCTCTAGAGACGTAAAGAAAGTGGTCTCCCTGAGCCCAACGTTTCTGATGTCATAGGATTGAGATTGAAAATTCCACAACAGGTTTTTACACTAGTGTGGCGCGCACACGCATTTTATAATCCTAGTGATCTTTCAACATAAAGCAGTGACAAAGGAGGGTTTTGTTGTTCATGCTGCTTTCAGGGTAGCTAAGCTTTCCTACAAGTCCGAACTACGATAAGATCGATAAATCAAAAAGAAAATCGTTACTGAATTATGAATTCCTTTGCATCTCACACAGGGCCTATGAGTTAAGAAAGGATTCCAGACACGGCGCTTCATCTACTGCTGAGCAGAGAATGCTCGTCACAGGTCTCCAACGGAGCCAGCGGCCCACAGAGTGCACAGGGCACCCCATGCAAAGCCCCCACTCAGGAAGGGCTTACGCATACCTGTGAGGCTCTACGGAAAAGGTTCCAGCTCTGCTCCCAGACACCTGGTGCAACCATGAGGCATTCACCACTGCTTTCCTTTCCTGTTCTTTCATATATTGTAAGTACACATTTTTATAATGGTAGAACTGCACCCCAGAGGTACTAAACAACCTTTTTTTCCTGCCATATAATATGAGGGAAAGAAGTAGTAGATAAAGAACATGAAAAGTATGATGAGCCCTGGTCTGAAGCAGCCGCACCCACGTAGCAAACAGCCTGTGCTGTCAGATGGCACCCATGTCTTCTCTGAATCAGAACACACCAGGCAGCACCGACACCCAGTTGTGGAGCAGCCACCTGACCTGCCGACGCACCGTGCACACTCCCTGAAATGAAGCTCCCGCCCTCCACTCCTTTCCTGGAAGTTTTCTTCTAAACATGAGCCCTTAGCTCAGAGCAGCCTGCCTGGCCCAGGCCTGCTTCCCTGAGGAACACAGACCCGCTGCCAGCAGCCAGACCTCCACAGGTGCAGACTGGACTCACATCTGGGCGTGTCCCCTCCCCAGGGCATCTCTCAGAGACCAGCCGTTAGGATGACGGCGACAACGCAGCCCTCGTGGTGGCGACCCTGTGCGTGCTCCTTACACCATGTCAGACGTCCCACTTTCTCAACACGCTCGCCTGCATCTATGTTCTTAACGTGACTTCCACGGCACCACATTGAACATGCAGTTCTAACAAGCACTTCTGTGTGAGCAGCGCTCTGAGCTCAGGCTCTGAGGCTCCTTCCTACCTGCTGTCCACGGGGGACGCTCCCCGGGCCGCCGCTTCCCCAGGGCCGCCGCTCCCGGCCTCCTGCTCCTCCAGGCTCAGCAGCCAGTCTTTCTGAGACTCAGGCCTCAGTCCGACAGGTCCAGAAGGACAAGTTTCACTTCCCCTGTTTTGCCACTCTGACTCAATTTTAATTTGCCAAATGAGTATTTTTAACCGAATGCGGGGAAAGGGGCACCAAGCTCGTGCCTTCCAGTCTTGCGGCAGCCATTCTGTGTTGGGTTTCACTATCATGTGAACAGCAGCTCGGGGGGGAAACCAGGAGGGGAATTTGGATATTAAGTGAAAAACAAAAGAGGAAAAGGACTGAGAATCAAAACAGAAACCCTATTGCCCGATAATAACTTCGCCCTGGGCAGTTTGGGAGGACCCTGGGCTGTGTCCTGCGCAGCCCCCGCCCCCACTAGGGGGCTGTGGCTTCTGCCTGTCAGTGCAGGAGGGACCACGTTCAGTTTACATGAGAGCATTTCTGGAAAGTGTGAGAAGGGACTGGCGGGGAGCCCGGGTCAGACACAGAGGAGACCCTGGGGCCCCCAGACTGCGTGGCTGCTCCAGCAGGCGGCTCCACACCGCTCCTCTGTCCTCTGGGGAAGGCCGGGGCTGTGCCCCAGAGTTGGTCCAGTAAGACCAACTCTGCTGAAGTGAGTTCATCTGACGCCCAAGTCACACCAAAACCAGCGCCAAAACCATCGGTGCACCAAAACCAGTGCAAGGCCATCGAGGGGCTGTTCCTGACTCTGTGACCTTAAGTGTCTGGGGGCACTGTGGCTGTGGGTCCCGAGTCACCTAGACTTGCCTTTCTTGGTTCTCAGACATGAGGACAGAAGAGTAAGAGAAGGAAGAACCTTTGAGAAGGCCTCTTCTAGAGGCCCCTGGGGGGCCCTGAGGCTTATTTTCTTGGTAAAACCCAAACTAGAGATTGGCCAGAAGTGCGTCCTCCCATTCCTGGAGACCCCCGTGCCCCAGAGAGGACCTGAGAGGGCGCAGTGTGAGAGATGCAGGGCCGAGGTCGGGGTGTGGGAGTTTGCTTGGGTTCTCGTCTCTGTGATGCAGGAGAGGTTTCTCTGGGACCCGGGTGGAAGCGAGGGGCTCAGCGGGGCTGGGGCTGCAACGACCGAGAATGGAGGCCGGCACTGGTCGGTGGCTGGTGCTCAGACAGCCCTCCTGTGGGGCCAGGGGGGTGGGTGTCTTGGCTCTGATTCTTCCAAACTCCCAATCCCATTCATGTGGTTCCCTCCAAACATGCTTTACGGCCAATGAAGTGTCCTGGAGATCACTAAAATGGTACACTTTCTCAGCCTCCAAAAGACCTTTCCATCTGGTCTTGTGTTTTAAATGCAGCTTTCAAATTCTGTGCCCCTTCCTCTGGGAGGTGCGCTCAGCACAAAGCATTCACTTTGCAGAGACCAGGGGAGGGAGTGGAGAGACCAGTTCGGCTCCAGGACAGAAGGGGGCGCAACGGTCCCCTCCAGTGGGCTACTGCCAGGCAGTGCTGGACCAGGGCGGGAGCTACGGGAGACATTAACACAATTTGACCCTTTGGGGTGGCTCAGGCCAGTGTTCAGGGCTATTTTATCCAACTGTGGATCCCGCCCAGTCACTGATTTCAGAACTTAACCTCCACAGAAGCTTCAATTTCCCTGAACGGAAAAGCATTTTACTGTTTTACAAACAGCCACCAATCTCCTGGGCAGAGCCCAGGTTTTTGCCCCAGCCCCACACCACGAGACCAAATGCAATTCTGCCTTCAAGGTTCCTTCCCCAGGGTGCAGGACCACAGATTTCTGAGAATTCCCACCTGCCAGCCTTCCTCTCTGCTCCAACCCAGCCATCCCGACCCTCCCTTTCAGCTGGCTCGTGGGGGCCGTAGGGTGGATTCCGTGGCCTAGACCACCACCTTCCCTGCACCCTCCCCAATCACTAGCTGACCCAGCTCCTGTCCTTGGCACCCTGTGGCTACCGTGACAGCAACAGGAGCAACTGGGAAGCCTGGCCAGCCCCCGGGTCCACGCAGCAGGTCCAAGCTGCTCTCGCAAGCTGCCTGTCAGCACCTGCACCCGCATCCCCATCTCTGCACTCTCTCCTGGCAGCCCCCCAGGACAGGCCGCATTAATTCTGACAGCTACTGCCTGACCCTCCCGGTCTGTAGAATGGGTGACATTGAGATCAGACAGTGAGGCCGAGCTCTCTAAATAGCAACGCTCTAAATCTGATGGCGAGAACTCAGAACCAGGGCCAAATAAAAGGCTGTGGCAACAGCTAAGGGCTTCTGCCTTCACTGTGGCTGTGTTCTCCCCAGCAGGACCAGACTCGGGTCACAGGGACGCCAAAGTTCTCACCACGGAGAATCGGGGATTCAGTCAATTAAGGAGCAACGTGCGCCACCACATTCCAGGAGATTTTCCAAATTTCAAGGTTGGATGAAGGCAGCCCTTCCCGGACAGGGGACTTGCTCAGCCTGCCATGGGCCTGGGACTCTGCCAGCCCTGTGCCAGGAAGACCCGCTGGGATCTGCAGCTTCCTGAAAAGCTGACAACGGACACAGCTTTGTGTCATCGGACTGTAGTTAGCATGCAAGTAAGTCACCAGGCTTGCATCACTCTGTCAAGGAGCTAATCAATACCCTGTAGCTGAGGGCTTTGGTTTTGTTTTGCATTTCCCACGTGCACCGCCGGGTACCAGGCGCCCGTAGAATGAGCTCTGCCGCCTCTCTGATGGGCTTGCTGCTGGCTGAGCTCCCTCCCCTCAAGTCCAGACCACAGCCCTGGAGCTCATGCTCACTAGCCAGAGGGAAATCCTTTGCTTTTGGTCACTGAGGCTGTGACTTAGAGTCATGTACTGATAACTTGGGGTGAAAGGCTCGTTTACTCATAATTCCCGTTCCCTGAGCTACTCCACAGGGACAGAGGTCGCATGTCATTCACGAAGATATCCTCAGTCACCCTCAGTCACCCACACAAGGAATCTGTAAGAGCTACCCAGGCAACGGTTGCCATGAAACAAGGGCCGCCGCAGCCAGGAGCTCGGACCGTCGCCGGCCCTCCTCCTGTGGGTCACGGGACCCAAGGACTCACCCTCGGCAACAGAGAGCATCCAGGAGCACCACTCAGAATAGAGGTAGTAGCTTTTCATTTCAGACACGGAGATTCGGATAGCATTTCTGTCTCCCATGGCCGATAGGCACCCCGGGAGGCGACTCCCCTGCGGTCAACCCTGCAGCCCTCCTGTGGTTACCCATTAGCCCTCTCCCTCTGAACTTTGCTCCCTAAAATGTGCACGAGGGACCAGCTGACTTTTTACTTTCGTTTTTACTAAGACGAAGCACTGAAAGGTGATTACCCTCTGGCAGGCTAACATCTGTCACTCCACCCTGCACATTCACACATGACCGCAGGCCAGCTGGCCAAGTGCAGGGTGACAAAGAAAAAGGAATGTCTAGGTCCGCCTTGGCCTCAGTTCAAGGCACAAGGAACATCTCTGCTGGCACGACACCCCTGTGCTTTCAAGGGAGGTCGGACACAGCTATGTTCCAGACCACTCGGGGAGAGAAGCATATTTGCTGGAAACGTTAAATCGGACAATACTGTCCAGAATGTCTCCGCGTCACTACCTTCCTCCATCTGATAAAATCCAATTCTCTGGATACTAGCGACATTTGCTGGAACAAACAGAGGTGGAGCCTGTCTTTGTTTAAAGGAAGGTGAGTGAAGCAGACAGCCAGGCACCACATTGCCACGTTCCTCTCTTCCCTTCTCAGCTTTTCACTCAAGGTCTGTGTGTCTCTAACAGTTTGGGGTGTAAAGCATGCACCCCCACCCGGACACCCTCTTTTAGAGCCCGGAGAAAGCTTAGCTCCCTCAAATCCCATCACAGCTGACCCTCCCCTGCCCATGGCGTGGTCTGGGCTCCACGGGGACAGTGGGAAAGGTTTCCCCTCACTCCATGTTCGGAGATCAAGGCAGTGAACACGGTCCAAAGACCCCAGCCAGCAGGCGCCCAGCAGCGTGCTCCCTTAGGCAGTGAAGTCCAGCTGCTTAGACAATGGCCCCGGGGGCCTGAGGAGCTCTGGGGTTTGGGCCTGCAGTTCCAGGGCTCTCCACAGGGCAGAAATCTCAGCCTCCCAGCTCTGTGCTCCCCTTGGGCCTGAGTCAAGCAGGCCTGGCAGGTTGGGTTAGGAGGCCAGAAGCTATGACGTTCACCAAGGTGCCTGATATTTTTTTAAATTCAATAATAACCAGATTTCTTCAAATCATGAAATATCTTATAAACAAGGTGACTAGACCCCCTCAGGAAATATCTCAGTGCAAGTATTTCTCTTCCGAAGAAGCACACTCGGAATAAAACAGGACACTCTCTTCTTGTCTTTTCAGGGCTCACCAGCTCATCTGGGAGTTCCAAACAAGCCAAAGAGACTAAAACAGTGAAGATAAGCACTTCCCCTCTGCTTTCCACATCTCTTTAAAAGATAAAAAACGGGTTTGCGAACGTAAAGGCCGTTCTGGCCAGACCATCAGCACTGGATTTCCCCGGATGCTTATACTCACTTCAAGCTACTTTGAATGAAGCCTGGGGCTCCACAGGCCCCCTCGCCTCTCACTTCTGGCCTCAGCACAGACATGGGCCTCTGCCTCCCGAGGTCAAAGGGAACGTCAGCCCTGCACCTGGCAGCCGTATGCTGTAAGGTCCGACTTAGCACAGATGGCACTTGTCTTGCAGAGAGAGACAGTGTAAGTCTCTGGTCAGATCCCCACTTGTGTCAGGCCGCTGCCCTGGGACAGGTGGAGGGACCGGGCAGATGCTAGAACCACACTGTTGTCTCAGCTTACTTGGGAAAGGGCCTCACTGAAATTTAGTGTTACGTTGCCAACATGTTCATGTGCACTGATTTTTCCAAAAGAAAGGAAACATTCCGAAGGTGCCGCCCATTGAGTGACCCCATGTCTCCAGGGTACATGGCCGAGCTATTGGTTTCCTCTAGAATTCCTTCTGGCGGAACTTTTTTTTTTGCATGTGATATCCAAACCTTTTCTCTTTTTGTATTAGCTACCAGGAAGCTCAAATCTGTGATCACTTGCAATAAACAATTCACCCAGTTGTCTGAAATACATTTATTTGCTTCTTTTAATTAATTCTGATTCTGTTTAAAATTGTCCATGTCATCCTGAAACATGTTTCTGAAAAGAGAAATTTCAGTTCTAAGCAAAACTCCCAGTGTTTTTGGCCCGTTGAAACTAATATCCTAGGGCAGAAGCGCCTTCCCGTGCCCGCCAGCGCCCGCTGTGGGCGGTGTGCTATTTCTGGAGGTAGGACAGATCAGAGGTGACAGTCAGGAGATCATCCCTAGTTTCCACTTAACTAATTGACATCGCATCCACTTCTGGTTATCAGAGAGAACGACCATCTTGCAACTGTACTTTGTTCCCGGGCCCTCCACTTGCAGCGAGAGGTCTGACTGTGGGATCATCTCCTAACCCGAAGGTGCTTCTTTCAATGCGCAGCCCAAGGGAAGGAGCTGCAGTGCCGGGGGAGGTCGGTCTGCAGGGACCCCCAGGCCAGCCTGGCCCAGACATGCATGAACCCGTTGGGTTTCCGAGGAAAGAACCAGGGCAAACTCACAGGCAGGAAAGAATGCCCAGGCCGGACCGCTTCTCTGGGAGCAAGAAGGACTTAAGCAACAGGTGTCTGAGAGCTTGGCCACCAGTGCTGCCGGTGCTGCCTGTCCCGGGGGTTTATTTAGCCAGGAAATGCCAGGCTGCACTCCTGCAAGGAGGCTGGACGGTGCAGGAGGGCAAGGGAAGGATAGTGCAGGGGCCGGGGGACTGAACAGTGCCGGGACCCAAGAGGGCTGCGTGGAGCCACACTGACCCAGGGCCTCACAGCACTCAACTGTCCATTGTCCACAGTGGGTCCTGGCCACCAACAGGCAGAACCACAGCAATAAAGGCGTCTCATGAGTGTGATGATTAAAAGAGAAGCCAGTCAAGTCAGACGGCACCGCCCCTGTTCCTTACCTCCGCACGGGCTCAGCAACGACCCCAGTGCCAAGGGCTCTCGTTTCACAGCAAGGGGAGGCCCCTGGGGGCCCCCATTTTACATAGGGGATACTCAGGGGACCCATTTCACAGGAGGTGCCTTGAGGGCCTTCATTTCAAAGAGAAGATGGCCTGAGGCTCCACCTCCCCCAGGGGGACATCCCTGGGACTGTAGAACCCCTTGCCCAGGCCTCGTGGAGGGGAGGCCCAGGCCTAGCCTTCACCCTCCCCCTCTAAGCCTCCAGGCTCCTGGATGATAATGGATGAGTCCTTTCACGGTCAGGGTCCCTGGGAACACCCTAACAGCATCTGGGCACAGACACCCCAGGGCCAGGGTGGGTCTGGTCAGAGAACTCGGGGACTCCCTGCCCCGCCCGGACCCAACCAGTGTGGGGAGCCCTCCAGACAGTGGGCTTGGCAGGAGGATGGAGAGGCAGACCGGAGCCCGCCCAGTCCTGGACTGCGCTGGGCAGGGGCAGGGCCCCCACACAGCCCCTCGTAGCCGCCCCGCTCACTCTGAGTTAGGGCAGAAGTCAGTGGACTCCGAGAGAAGGCCGAGACCCTGTTGTGTTGACCCTGAGTCATTCATACTGACGCCGCTGAGCTCAGGATCACAACCGAGAAGCAGAAGCGGTCCGGCTTCAGTGCGCGGGCTCCATTTCTGCCCCAAAGGGAAACTGGGTCTGTGCCTGAGTCTGCCCAGGCCGGAGTCCACCCCAGGGCCACCAGCCACACCCGGACCACACACTCAGCCCTGGTCCAGGCCCAGACACCTGGTGTCAGGGCAGGCTTCAGGCAGGTTTCCTGGTGCTGCACTGGGCTTCTAGCGTCCTCTCCCCAAGGCTGCCTGGGAGACAGCCCTGGGGTCCCCAAGGCATGGAAAGGCGTGGGCCTGGCTCTGACCTGTCATTTCTGATGTCCTGCACATTACATGAAGGGCATCTGTCCAGGGAACAGATGCCACCCTGACACCCTAACAGTGTCCCACAGCAGGCCAGGGGCACAGAGTCAGAGGCCGCCCCAAGTTCCACAGCACACCTGCTATCGGGTTCCTGAAGAAGGGAGGGGTTGCTTGGGAGGAAGGAACAGACAGATGTGGCAAGACTCTTTTCTCCAGCCCACTCTATTAGAATATTCCCCACTCCCTTGGAAGTCGATTTGTAAAAACATCATTTTGAGACCTGTGAGAATTTCAATTGTGCCATCTGGCTGAGCAAATGCTCTGAGCTCCCATGCCCTTCTTCTAGGAAAAACAGTGCTTGCTATTCAGAGACAGAAATGCTGCCTGCTGACTCCCTGATGTCTGGCTGCAGAGGACAGGGGCTTGGGGGCTGGGGCTCCACCCTCGGGCCCACAGGACACCCCTGGAGGCGGAAAGGGCACGGCACAGAAGCCTCACTTGCGGAGTGTGCTCCCCTTACAAATGTACTTCGCTTGTGTCTGCCCCCTGTCATCCCAGCCGCGGCAGAGACGGATGCATGAATCCAGATTCCTCCAAACCAGAGCGCACAGTAAATCAAACACAATCAGACCCGAAAATTGCCCAACGTGTCCTTTCTAACCTTCGTAAAAAGTCTTGCAAACGACACACATTTTTTAGTTAAAGAAATATACAGGGAAGTCCCCCCACCTCACTAAGGGGACACTTGGAGCCTGTCCCTGTGCACTTGGATGGTGCCACCCCATCCCGCCTCACCCGACTGTGGATGCCTTGAGGTCCCCCGGCGCCTCCGGGTCAGCAGCCAGAATCGACGTTGGAGGCGCCCCAGAGTTCCCCGCGATGCTCCCTTCTCGGCCATCACTTTGTCTTTCCACCAGGGATGCACAGTTGCGGCAGTGGCGGCAGAGGCAGAGGCTTCAATTCTCCGGATAGGCTCATCCGAGGGCCAAATGCGGCCCCTGTGCCAGGGTGACGTGGCCGAGGGCACCCAGGTGCTGCTCCGCACGCCGTGTCCGGCACACGATCTCTAGTGGCTAAGTGCCAAGTCGAGTCTGTCCTCCAGAGTCCTTAGCCTCTAACTCCAAGCCTCACTCTGTAATGACCACTTGTACTGACAGTCCACTCTGGGCAGCTCAGACCCTGCCCTCGCCCCTGGCCTGCCTCCTGCCACCAGTGCAAGGGGGGCCACCTAGAGAGAACAAGTCCAGCACTTGCCTGCCCTCCACACCTTGCAGGACAGGCAGGGGTAGACAATGCCTGTGGTAACAGAGAAATACTCTTGCAGAGTGGGGGTAGGGCCACACCCTGCCAATCTATTTGCAAGTTCTGGGCGTTTCCTTCCTTAGAAAGGGGGGCTTGTGTTGGCTGGAGCTCCGAATGTCAAGGAGCTGCTTCGACTGCCCAAGCCAAAAACACCTTCCAAGTCAGGAAGTCTCAAGTTCAAACAAACAACTATACAACTACAAGGCAGGAGGAAGGGAGGGGAAGTGGCCCCAGGCTTTCTTGAAATAAACTGGAAGTCCCTCCGCCTGTTACTCCTGTCTGCTGTCCAGCTTCAGAAAAAGGAAATGGTACTGCTGCTCTGCTTGGCAGGCTGACACTTTCCATGGAGAGATGCTGAACCTGCCCCAGGCCCAGAGGTTCCAGAAGCTGGTGCCCATGCCACTGCCCCCCTGGGGGATGCTCGGGACTGCCTTGTGGCAGCAGGGGATGCTCCTCTTGCCCCAGATCTGGTGCCTGCTGAGGACACACTGTTGTTTCAGATCCTTACCTCTGACTCAACAGGCAGTGATTTCAGCTCCATTTAAAAGATAGTGCTGTGGCTCGAAGGGCTTAGGCTCGCTTACTGTGTGCGGATGGATTCTAAGAAGGGAGTGACGGAGGATAGCACCTAGGTCTGTCTGAAAGACCACGGTTCACCCAGTGCACCACGGCCGCCTCTTTACAAGCCAATACGATTAGAGCAGGTGTCTCTGGTTTACAGCAAATAATGTATTTATTTAGTTTTAGTCTTTCAGGGCACGCCCCTCCTCCCGTGAGTGTTAAATAGGCTGAGGGGACCCTACGAAACTGGGGTGCCCTTCCCGCTGGAGAATGTAAAGCCAAGGGGACAGGCTTGGTCCTGGGAACATATGCTTCCTCGACCTCTAAGAGGCGGCAGCTTTGGTACCCATTTCCACAGTGCAGTGATTCTGCCCGGCACTTTGCTTGGTTACGTGGAGATTTGCACTTCTGTGCACTACAGTTGTCAAGACAGTAGAAAGGGCAGGAGGAACAGGTGCTGGCTACTCAAGTCTCCCCTCCACCACCCTCCGTGCCCACCTGGCACCTTCGGATGTGGCCAACTGGCCCCTGGGACCACCCCGAGAACTCAGGAAGCGAAGCCAGCTCCCTGTTCTGCACCCTTAGGAAGATACGAGAGGAAAACCATGCGCAGAGCCTGGAAAGTCACGGCCAACATTCCCTTCACCCAGAGGCAAAAGAAAACCGCGACCGAGATGCAGACCTTAGCAGCGGGTGCGGTCAGGCCCTCACAGTCTCATTTCTGCCCCTTCACACTGGCTTCCAAGCAGAGGCCAGTCCCAACACACAATCAGGAGGAAACAGATGGCGTGTTTGATCCGGCACATCCAGGACGCAGGTCCTCTTTCTGTGGCCAGGGAACCTTCAGTTCGGGTCAGTCCATGGGACCCCAGGAAAAGGCACAGGGCAACGTGACAGCTAAGTCCCCCAGAGGGCCGCCCGCCACTAGGTGATTACTCGCTGCAACAGCCGCCTCTCCGGTGCCGTTTCTGAGGTGAGCTTGTTCGGAATTTCTCTCTGCGTGTCTTTCCCTTCCCCTGTGTGAGTGTTAGGATATGCAGAGAAGATGGTGACAATTTGGAATGCCAGGACCATTCCCGAGCCGCTAGTAAGTCAGAACACTCCCACGAGTGCGTGTGCCGTTCATGATCCAATGCGCCCTTTCATCGAGGGCATCTGGGTCCATCCAACTTCCCCCAAGTCTCTAAATGTGTTTTAAAGATGTTACTAATTAAGGCCTTTCCCAAAAGCCAGTTCTGAATGTGAACCTCACTAACAATCTGTAGGTTTCTTCATCTTACACATCTGTAGCCTCTGAGTTTGATAAACATCTTCAAAATTCTACGGGATTTTTCCGGAGTCAGTGGGCGTGTCTTCCTCGAAGATCCACGACAGCTCCTCAATGAAAAACTACAAGAACCACTTGAGATCCACGCTGCCCCTCACAGGACACTTGCCGTCACCAGCCAGGTGTGCTGAGTGAGGCGGGGGAAGCTGAAGGCCTCGGGCCATTTGAGAAGTGGACTGACTTTTATTTTGTACCCCGAGAGTATATTTTATACAATACGACCTCAAGTTACTGTTAGTTTCATGTCAATAAATGGCATGAATTTTGGCAATAAAAGAGTCTTAAATTAATCATGTCAGGAGAGCAGGGAATTATTTAATGTAGCCGTCAACCAAATGAGATGCTGGGTAATTTAAAATTCCATTCTTCTGGGGCTGATGCAGGCAGCGAAGAGACCACCTGCCGACCTGCTACATTGAAGACACACTTGAGGACTCAGGTACAGAAAAGCCACGGACAGAAAGCCACACACGGTGCTGACACTCAGTGGGTTTCCATGAGGCCGGCATGTGCCGGCACACCAGCACCGGGGCGTCCCCGGCCTCACCCGGCAGGCCTCGCTCCCATGGACGGCTGTTGCCTCGACTTCTCCTCACTTCGTCCTTTCCTGGGTTTTTCGCTGGACATGGTACCTGGCACCCACCTGGCTATGCGTAGATAATTCCTTCTTTCCTATGCCTGGTAATCCCTGAAGTCCACAGGCAGCCACATACCTGGAGAACCCTCCTCCTGTCTAGCACCGGCTACCAGCCCCATCACCTGGCACTGCTCTCGGCCACAACCTTGCAGCCCTACCTGATGGCACTCTGTGGACAGCCACACTGCTGGTCACTACTAAGTTGTTCAATGTTTCATAGGGGGCTTCCAGTCAGATGCTTCTTGTCATTTTCAATGATAACAAAGGCAGAGTGGTCTGGGAGCTGCGTAATCAGCGTAACATGCCAGACACTCTGTGGTTCTAGAATTCTGAGGCCCCTGTAACCCAGGAACAAAACCATGGATGGAGAAACCATAGAGAGTGTGGAACTGGTTATTCTTAAAAAGAAACTTTTTGAATGACAGGCTGTGTTTTTTAAAACAAAGGATACATCACAAGTGACCAATCATGACAAACTCTAGAGATAATGCCCAGCCAGGTCATATGCATTTGGGTCTCTATTAAAACACAGATCACAGATGACGGGGTGCTTGAGGTCCTTCCTAACTGTGTTTGCAATAATCTCCCAAGGACACAGATTGGGACACGGCTGGGCCCAATTTCAAACGAAGGTTTTCCCTACGTTGGGATAAACGGGCAGCGCGTCAAGATGCCCACTTCTACTTCCCACGTGAGGCTCTAACACTTGTCACATTAGACGATAGCTTGTGTCTGGGGGCTGCTGCCAGTGAAGCTTCCAGATCCAGGCAGATCCTCCCTGTCACATTCTGCCGGGGGGTGGGGCACATCGGCCCACGGCAGACTCTCTCTAAGCGTCTGGTAAGTGGGCGAATGAATGTGTCCTTAACAAAGAGCGATCCTGCCAGAACTAAGGACTGGATTTCAGAAAACAATAAATATTTTAGCCCTTTCAGAATTGACAGGAGCATAAAGTTGCAAAACTGATAAGCTATTGAGACCTAACACCTATGTGCATTCCATGACTTCCTGCATTTTGTTATCACTTAAATACAAAATGATATATTTTCCCTTCTAAAGGATTCAGAATTTAAAACCCTCAAAATTTTTTTGTCTTTAAAGACGAAGCATCCTCACCAAAGTGAAGTCACATTTGGGGCATTAGCTCACCATTCCTAAAATTTTGCCAACAATGTCACTGGTGACACTTAGCACTAGTTCTTTCCTTCGGCGGGTTAAGTGCCACAGCCACGTGGTGTGACTCTGAAGATAAGAAATTGGTTTTCCCGCTTCGGGGACCGGATTCACTTCTTTAATACTATTAATAACAAAAGGAAGCAAAAAGCTGGACCATTTGCTGAAACCCTAATGTAGACACACCCAAACCACATAATCTCTGAAATGCAGGAAGAACATCCCCCCTTTGTAGGGCCAGACTCACGGCTTTAAATGTTATTGAAGGTCTCCTCCCCAAAGGGACATTTCTTCTCAGCATTTGTGTATCTTTTGGGACTTAGGCTGGGACAAATGTTCCTCCGCGGGAAAGAAGGAAACACTCCACCGCGAAACTCCTCCCCGAGGGGCAGTGTGCTGCAGCCCACGCCCACGGTGCCGGCTGTGTCGAGAGCGCCACTCTGGAGAATCCCATCTAGGTAGCGTGGCCCCTACCACGACCCTTCCTTTCCAAGCCATGGCCTCTTGTACCCTTCCTTTTCTTCTCACGTGTCTGGAACATCTCCACGTGTTTCATTATTGATTGTTAATTGAAGAACATAGTTATTAAAATGTAATAATAATGGCTGCCACACGTACTGAATGCATGAGCAAGGCACTCATTAAGTACGTTCGTGTGTGACAAAGGCCCCCGCGGGCATTTGCTGAGAGTCTCCTGCAGGCAGCTCTCAGTGCCTTTACGTGAATTTGACTTACTTGTTCTTCACAGCAACCTGACAAAGAAGCTGCTCTCATGGATCCACTTCACAGGTGGGGAAACTGAGGCACCTCATGCTGATAGATGGCAGAGCTGGGATTTGAACCCAAGGTTATGGCTCCACTTGATGATTTCAGTTTCTAATACTCACTTGCTCTCTGCAGCGCTGCTGTGATTATCCCCCAAAGTAGGAAACCTCATTTCACATTTTATCCAAATAGAACTACCAGAATGTTGCTATATTTCAACTTTGGCACTTAACTAGAATGAGAATTTAGGCAACTAGATTTTTGTGTGTGCATCAGACAGCTGCAATAGCTTGTTCTGAGAGCTACGACTAATATTTCTTTCTCTAAAACCAGAGGCATAAAATAAATGTGATCAGAGAAATTCTTAGTTGATCAGAAATACAGGAGTGTGAAAATACTACTTATTATAGTGCAAACCCAACTGCAAGGGTTAATGACCCACACATACACAGAGATGGCCATTCTGGCAGAG
>PVKM010028051.1:0-18658 GCA_004027735.1 Carollia perspicillata
ATAGTCACCCTCAAGTACAGAAGTACCAAAGCTATCCAAAGTCAAAGTTAAATGCTATGTTCCATGAAACTAGCTGTGAAGATGATTTAGAGACCTGAGTAAATGATGGAGTTTGCGCCCCACCCCATTTATCCACACTCCTATTTCTATTCCATTCCAAGTCCAAATTATACTCTTCTCCCATCATCTCATTGGTGCCTAGACTCTCAAGTAGTACCGGCTTCAAAGCTCCAAAGTTTAGCTCTTGTTTCTGAAGGAGTTAAACTATTACAGAATGCCTTGAGTATTATGCGTTCTTGGCATTTCTTATGATTTTTTGATCTGTTTTGTTTCTACCTGAGATACAAATAAAGTAGGTAGAATTTTTGTTTTGCAGAAGCAACTGTAAATGTTATTCTCTTACATCCAATGGCTTTGATCCCCTACATAATTGCATTAAATGTGTCCAAGTTATAGAGAATTAGCAAAGGATATAGGAAGCTTTAACAGGAAAAAATAGACTCTTAAAAACCCAGATTATTTTGGTTCATCTATTTTTAATTGGGATCCGCTTATAGAAATAAGATTGAGAATCACACGAATGTTAGAATCTAAGTAAACCTCATGAGATCAGACTGAGCTTGGGAAAAAGGCTCTGGGAAGCCAAAGGTGAAGTGGCTTTGATGAAGCAAAGCCCCTCTAGGACCTCACCACACGTCCCTCAAGGGGTTTTATTGTCGTATAAACTTGTGTTTCATTCCTCCATGCTTTTCCCCTACACCCTTTCCTCCAAGTCAGGCCTCTGTGCCAGGTTGCCAGAGAGGAGGCTTGTGTTAGAGGACAAAAAGTTAACATGGCTTACAGATAACCTGCCTTCTGGGCTTTATTTCTGTGCTGAGAAACATAATGGAGGAAGGGAGGAGAGGCAAGTACACTTAGTACAGAGTGGGGAGAAGGAACAGAGCAGTGATGGCAGAGAGAGTAAGAAAGAGGCTGGCGGGGATTTCTGAAGGACACAAGACCTCCGTGGGGCGGGGCTGCAGATCAGCCGTAGAGCAGCTGCACCTTAGACTTGGGCCACACAGCATTGGCAAACCCAACTTAACACCGGGGCGGAAAGGCTGCCAGCCTGCGAAGTTGCACATGGGCCCTGATGGTGATTCTAATTCACTGATGTTTCCTTAGTGCCTAGACCGATTCTTGTCCGTTAGTAGGTTCTCAATATTTGATGAATGAACAAAGCAAATTAGTGGAGAATATGATTAACTGAAGTGGAACCTCTCATTTGGAGATCACTATATGCATTTCTTGAATTTTCGTGGGATTCTAAGGAATGAGAAGCCCCACTTCCACATCCCATGGGGGAAAAATTAGTAATAGCTTAGATTGCACTTCCTACTGTATTCTGATGGAATAGAAGCTCAGAGTCAGATTTCATTGGATTTCTTTCACAACTCCAGTTTGGGAGTGGGATGCCAACCCTACAAAAATGTGTCCATCCACAGGAGGCTGAATTCTACCTATTTTACAGCAGAAGGGAGTAGAAGCAAGAGTTCTTTGCCAGAAGACCCTCCAGAGTCCTCCACCTCCCTGGGAGGAGAGCTCCAGGTTTTTACTGACGTGATACTGATAAGTGTTGTTTATGGTTGGCCACCTAGTCGGCGAAGGAGGTGCAATGAGTCCTGAAGTTGCATTTGGGTAGCACTTCTCCTAAGGGTTAGGAGGCATTTGTCAGGCAAATAAAAAATATAGAAGAGGGTTTGGCGGAAGTGGGGACAGGAGGCTCAAGTTCTCTGAAGACCTGCTGGGCGCCATTAATGCTCAGTTCCATGTCAGGGAAAGGTGTGCACATTCCCAAATATGCCATCACACGCTTGTACGCCCTCATGCACATTCTGTGGGGTATAAACACCTTTATCATGAATGTTTTATATCCTGCTTCTTTAATATAATCCTGCCGATTTCAACTAATTAAGGTTAAAACAGTGTAAATTAGTTTAAGTCTACTTTAAAGATATTTGCCAGACCCCAGCCGTGGTGGGGTGAGATAACAATAGTTCCAAAATATGGTGTATATGCAAACATCCATCTCTCAAGTATTTGAAATGTTTGTTTTATTAGAATCATTAAAAAATATTTCTCTGCCACTTAAAAATATTTTTACTTACAGGTAGCTCAAGTTGCCATTTTAATGACCACAAATTCTCAACCTGGAATAAGTAAATGAGTCTTCACTCATCATATTAAAATGAGCTCACAGAATAGCAAATAAAGGACTAAAAGCCCATGGGGTCTTGAACTAAATATGGTTATCTTCAATTTCTACTGTATGTCAAGTTTCTCAAATATTTGTTGGAAAGCATGTTTAATCCATGTCATGAAATGCACACATTAACATACCTAGACATTGCTTAATTCAAGAACTATAAATCACTGAGAAGATTTATTTTATGTTGTGCTCTTAGTAACCTTTTTAAGAATTAAAATTTCAATATACAATTGGCTAATGAGAGAGAAAGAGAACAAAGATTTCTGCACCATAATCTCATAATCTTTCCTGATCTATGGCTCTCTCTCCTATTAGGTAATAAGTGTGGGATGATAATTTATTAACATACAAGTGTACAAGCAAGAAATAAAAATGTTATGTGTGCTTCAATTCAAAGGCTAAAGGAAACCCAAAAGTAGGATATAAACACTAATTTGAAAAAATATATGCACCCCTATGTTCATTCCAGTGTTTTTCCAATAGCAAAGATATGGAAGCAACCAAAGTGCCTATCAATAGACAAGTGGGTAAAAAAGCAGTGGCACATATATACAATGGAATATTACTTGGCCACAAAAAAGAATGAAATCTTACCATTCATGGCACAGACCTAGAGGGCACTATGCTAAATTAAATAGGCCAGACAGCGAAAGACAAATACCATATGATTTCACTTATATGTAGAATATAAATAACAAAATAAATGGACAAGCAAAATAAAAAACAGTCTTACAGACACAGAAAACAGACTGATGCTGACAGAGGAGAAGGGATTGAGGAATACAGATTGGTAGTTCCAGGCTAATCTTGGGACATCAAGTACAGCATAGGGAATATATGCAATAATATTGTAAAAACTATGTATGGGGTCAGGTGGGCACCTGGGGTATATAGGACATCACTTTTTTAAAGTATACAATTATCTAAGCACTATGCTGTATATCTGAAACTAAAACAAAATAATATTGAATGTAAACTATAATTGAAAAGTAAAACTTTAAAAACCTGTCTTTTATAACTCAGTAACAAAAATTCAAATGGAACGTGCAGTAATATATTCTTAAAATATATAGCCAAGTTTAGACATTAAAATGCATATTTTCCTTTTATGTGATATTTTGCTTTCATAAAAGGAAATGTGGGAATACATAAGAAAGAGAAAGATGAGGCTTTCATGATCATACCGACTATACATAACCAAAGTGAATATTTTGACTAATTTACTTTGCTTTTATATTTATGATGTTTTTAATACATATCTTTGCTTTGTTATACCTTATTTTTTAATTTCTATAATTCCTATAAGCATGTTTTAGATTTCATATGTTTAAATCACATTTTTTCCATTTAGTTGACATATATCTAAATTTTCAACACACCGTATGCCTTATAGAATTCTTTGTCATGTATGTTTCATGTTACAATGATTCTCTCTCTCTCTCTCTCTCTCTGTTACGCTCTCTCACTGTTGTTATTAACAATACAGTTTTGTTATATTTTTGTTGTCTGCATTTCGTTTCTCTCACTTTTCCTCTTCGACAAGAGTTTAACAAACTTCAGCAGATAATTAGAGTTTACTAAAGATTGTAGAATGATTTAAAGAATAAGTGAATTGTAACAGGAAATTTCAATTGGGTTTTAATTATTTAAATTAGAAGATGAGAAGGAACAGCATATTAATATAAGCCCATTATCCCCACCTTAAAGCTTGTCTCCGTCCCATCTTTAAAGGGGTCTCATCACTTGCCTCCATTCTTCTCTGTACTCGGTCTTCCTTTGGGTTTTATACACAACAAAGAAGAGCCCCCCAGAGCAGCGTCCTCGCACTCAGATACGATGGAGTAAAATACATGCTGCTCATCTGCTTAAAAAAAGAACCAGGTCATGTCTCTTCTTTTTCCCCCACCTGAAATTTAAATGCCATTACTTCCTCACTGCAGGGAACGCACACAGCTTTCCAGAGGTTGTTCGGTGCTTCACAAATTGAGATATCCAAGGTCCCCTGATCCGGGCTACATTTCTTTCAGCTAGAGACATTAGACAGATGATTTGAGTTACTCTTCTAAGTTCATAACAAATGTTTCATCACAATTGCAGCTTCTCCTTCTTAGATTGTTAAATTATAGCTCAGAGTCCACAGCTTCATATTGTGAGTCACGTATATCATATGAAGCTCTTATAGGGAAAACATGCCATTATCTCTGTGATTACTTTATCACACTTAGGAAATGCATGAGTAGGAATTCGGGCAATTCTTCAAGATGAATTTCTTTATTAGACTGTGGTGATAAAATGCAATCAGTTAGCAGAGGCCTCTGTCATCTAACTATTAAAATGTGATGCCTGAGGCTTTTAGCTTTGCTCATTATCATGTTTGATTCCTTTATAAATGTTTGCCATTTGAACTGCTTCGCTAATTACTGGAATCCATGTCCCATTCCTGCAAGCCAGTGAAATATACGGCACTTCACAGGAGAGAAAGAGGAAGCCTGACCCTTCGGCAGCAGGAAGAACTTGGTGCCCAAGGTGGTTCGATGGGCCAGTTCCAGCACAGAGACTGTGTAGGCTGACAGATACTGTGCCTGTCCGTTCACATAGACCAGTGTTTCTAAAACCTCATCCAGGAACCAACTGTTGGAATCATAAGGGCTTTTCATAATGCGAACTCAGGATTTCAAACACTGCGCTACTGGGTCAGAATCACTCTTATGAACACAAAGGTTGAAGAATCATCGGTAAAGAATTATAAGCTTATAGGCTCTAAAATTTAAGAACCAAAAAACAAACCCATGCTAAAGATCTCTGGTTTTTCTACACAACTTTTTTGACCAAAATTTTGAAGGTCACAAACTTCTTTTTAGTCTCAATTTATCATCGACTCATTTATGATTGTACTAACCAAGGAGGCAAGTGATTATGCCATTCAACTGATGCAAATATTAATAAAATTTATGCACAAATGTACAAATATTTAAAATATCTTCAAGTACAAAGAGAAGAAAGATGCAATGTATTTCCTTCTGCAACATACTTTTATGCTATGTGACCTCAGCTGGGCTCTCACAGCGACACTGTCCTTCATCTGAAGGATTACCTACCACTTCTCCACAGCTGTTTCTGCAGGCTGTTCCTCCATCTCTCTGAGCATCTGTTTCTCACTTATATGTGTCTGTGAAGGCAGAAGCTGTATCATATTAGTGCTTCCAGCTTCCCTCCTCCCCACCTCAGTATTTCTTTATACCATTGTGTTACCTCTGCCCTTGGTGTGCATAGAAAAGAAATGTCTTCTTTTTTTTCTTAAAGATGATTCTGCCAAAATCCTAATAGTTTAAGTTCTTTCTGACTTTAAAGAGATAATAACATATAGGTTCCAGGAGGAAGGATGATTCCTGCTGCTCAGATGGAAGCAAGAGAGAGATGATAAATAGTCATAGAAATAATAGTAACTGCGGGGTACCAGGGTTCAGCTGTTGTAGAAGTGCAGCTGGAGGGACAGTTGTGAGTGACCGGATACCTAGATACAAGGAAGACTCACAGGACTGAGTAGGTTAGGGTTTGAGAGAACAAGAGAGACACCGAACCTGAAGCCATGGGATGAAAACAGAGCTGCAGTAGCTGCATTTATAGCCAAGTAAAAAGACATTAAATTTCAACAGTGGAAATGGATTTTGTCAGAACAGCCACTGAGATCCAATATTCTAAGTGCATGTTGTGCTGAAAGCTTTCTTTCTTTTTTTTTGTCTTTGGTGACCCAGAAGCTGCTCCTTTACCCTTTGCCTTCTTTCAAATTCCTATCTTTATGTAACTCAAGAGTAATTTATATCTTGCAATACTTTTCTACCTAAACCATTGATCTCATCCTCCCCTGCCATTTCCAGGACCCTATACCATGTATATTTGCAAAATGCAAAGAGTATACTTAATACAGGGGTTATCTTTCTTTCCTCTTTTTGGTACTGCATCCTAACTTTTTCTTTGCATAATCCCCAAACCCTGCATATTTTGTTTGAACAAAATTTACCTCAGCTCCTGGCTTTTAGGATGAGCACATAACTCAAGTCTGGCCAATTGAAATACCAAGTTCCTCTGGTCCAGTGATTGGTTCAAAGGTGGTACATGATGCAAACTATGCCAATCAGAGATGAGAACCTTTGCCTCAGGACTTTCTGAATCCAATACAGAGGAAGTAGAGCTGAGATGTGGAGAGAGAAACAATGCCCAGATGACAATGTTTGAGCCTTATACCTAGTTCTGTCTGAAACTAAGCCCTGTCCTCTCTGTTACATGAGTTCATAATTTTCCTCTTTTGTTTAAGCAAGTTTTAACTCAACTTATTTCATTTAAAATAGAAAGTAATATGACTAATAGAATTTAAAATGTGGTGCAATCCTAATAAACAATTGTGTGGCTTCAGAGGATGTATAGAGTCGCATCCACTCCAGACAATATTGCGTTTCTGTGATTACTCAGGATTTTATAATGTTCAACTCTCAGTCATTCAACCTGCATGCTTTTGGACTAGAATGTTTCTTCCTTCTTCTGGTTAATAGGCAAAATTTGCATAGTGTTTGTTTCGATGCTGTGTTATTCATAAGAGACAATCCAAATTATATGCTTGTTTAGTGAACATTTTACTAATGTTCAGTGTCTCCTTGTGCAATCATTCTTTCTTCATTCTTAACCCAGTTGGTTTGGATGGGGCTGACTATACCCTAAGCTCCAGGTTTGCAGGGCACGTGACTCAAACCAGGCCAATTAGAGATTTCCCTGAGACTTTTGCTGAAGTTATGTAGAAAAGGAATCACTCCATTCTCTGGGATTGGTACTTGTAAGTATGTGTGTAAGCGTAAAGCTGCCAGTGTACATTTTGGTAACACTCAATGCCTATATGACATTGAAGCTACCACAGAGGAAAGCAGAACTGAGAAATGGAAAAAAAGGAGTAGATTAACAGAAACATCTTTGGACTTGCATATCCTAATGTTTAGAGTCATCATTGCTTAGACTTTCCAGTCACATCAGCAAGCGAATTTCCTTTCTTTGCCTTAACCCAGTTTAGGTTAGGTTTTTGACTCATGGAACCAAAACTTCAACTAACTACATGGGCACCAAGATGTAGCTTATGGGTTAGTGTCAGCTGTGACAAGGTTCCAAAAACTCATTAAAAGAGATGAGGCCTCTGAAATCTTCTGTCTTAGAATTCACTGAAAAGATATTTGTGACTGGCTGACTTTTCTGAAAATACCCTTGGTTGTCATGGTGATGGAAGGGCACTGATACTAAGATAGGATTCTGAAATACTTTCATATGAAATCTGAGTTGGGTGGGAGACATGTCTAACCCAGCACCGAGAGTCCTGTGAGCAGTGTGGCACCTAGAGAACTTCCAGAGACTTTCTGAAATGCACTGGTCTTGGCTCCTCGCTGTCGCTCAAGGAATCCAAAAGGCAGTGTTCTGCCCTGGCTGGTGTAGCTCAGTGGATTGAGCGCGGGCCTGGGAACCAAACAACCATGGTTCGATTCCCAGTCAGGGCACATGCCTGGGTTGCAGGCCAGTTCCCAGCAGGGGACACACAAGAGGCAACCATACATTGATATTTCTCTCCCTCTCTCCTTCCCTTCCCATCTAAAGATAAATAAAATAAAATAAAGTTAAAAAAAAAAGGCAGTGTTCTTGTAAAGGGGGTGACAGACTAATTGGATCTTGTCTCTTTGCTAATACTCAGTGCTTTTTGTCAAATGTGGCACCCCCTCAGCCCCGGAGATGACCACACTTACTCTTCAGGTCATTTTCTCTTCACTTTGTAGCCATGAAAAAACATAATACATAAGCAATGATACTGGGCTTTCAGGGGCTTTTATTTTTCAGGATTTTAATTTTCACACAGCTAGTGAGAGATCTCTTAAAAAACAAAAGATAGATTCAACTTTAACCCCAGTTTTCTAAAATTTTTCATAACGATGTCTTAAACTGAATATGAAATATCATCTGTGAACATTCTAAGTTTCTGTAGGACTTAGATGTTGCTAAATGTCTTAGAGCAAACTGACAGCTCACCTCTTCCATGTAAGATCACATCTAACATGGTTTTGTTTTCTGGAAATCACCTGTTCAAATGACAGTATTTATAATGAAAACTGGTCATCATGATGACCTCTGAATGTCATACACTTGGGGATAAATTTTATGAGATTAAGATTTGGGGGGCACTTTTACCATTTACCCTTTTAAGTAGAGCTTTTTAAACCCCACTTTATCTTTCATATTAGGAGTTAAAGGACAAGTTCTTGCCAACTGGGTGATGCTGGGGTTAGCACTTCGTCTCTACGAGCCACAGTTTTTGGATGTCAAATGCAGGAAATAAACAAGATGTGCTCCGGGGTCTTTCCCAACTTTGAATCTGTGCTTTTTGGTAACATAAGCAATATTTATGAAAAGGAATTAGCAGATGATTAATGAACAACTTCCATATGCCACAGTGACAGGGATTAGTTTCTAAAACAACAAGGCAATCAAGTTATTAAAGCAATTGTTTAACTAGAAGAAAGAAGTCAGAGCAAGACTAAATTTGCTTTACTGAAGGTTATATAAGCCTCTTCTGGGAGATGTTTCGGGTTCTTGATGTGGTTTCTCGCCCATATTTCTGCAAATAAAGACTTACAGACCCCTGCTGGTGTGGGCATGGAGACATGCTGCCCAGGTTCCCTTCCGAAGAAGGACCTCGTGCCCAGCCGAGGGAAGTGAGGTCAGAAGACAGCTTGCCATTGGCAGCTCCTTCGAGGACAGCCACGATTGCATGGAGGTCCCTTGCCCTTGGCACACCCTTTCTGGTGGCAGTCTGCACTCCCAGACCAAGTAGACCTGAGGGTCCACGGAGGACTGCCTGCCCCAGGGCTCCCCACTGGGCTGTCCAGAGCTTTTTCTGGGCTCACCTCAGGGTTTGTCTCCTTCCCAATAGCCAATGCTGCTTCCCCCACTTTCCTTTCATCTGTGTTAATTCCTAATCAGTATCTCGTTCCATCCTAGCATCTGCTTGCGGGGAACCTGGGCTTGGACACCAGTAGATAAGAGGTATATCCTCCCCAGTGAGCTTGGGATTATCTGTGATTTTGAACAGGCAATACATTTCGAGCCTGCACTTATCCCCACATATTAAGTAGAGAAGTCGAACGGAAATAGATACAGGGATTTTATAATGTAAAGTCTTCTTCAAGCAAATCTTAGATATTTAGACTTTTAATTAGAATTATATGTGGTAACTGATGGTGAGAGGAACCTCGTGTTCATGATCATGGTTTCTAGAACGTTCTTGCACCTTGCATTTCCAGAACCTTTGTCAGTTGCTTAGTCTCAGTCT
The DNA here is from genome assembly GCA_004027735.1 of Carollia perspicillata. Lineage (NCBI taxonomy): Eukaryota > Metazoa > Chordata > Mammalia > Chiroptera > Phyllostomidae > Carollia > Carollia perspicillata. The sequence goes on from PVKM010028051.1 coordinate 9,606, forward strand.
CACCAGGACCCATCCTCAGTGGGACATTTCTGAGTACTTTCCTTACTGCTAAGCCAAACACTGCCATTTGCAAATATAATCTTTTGGTCTTAGGTAAGAGTAAGAAGTAAAAATATCTCCTCAGTTCTAACCCTAGAGTGTTCCTATCCCTAGAGTGTTCTATCTGTGGCATCCACTCCTTAATAAACAAATAAAGAAAAACCTTTGTTTTCCAAGTACTATATTTTAGAACCTGAGCAATAATTTAATAAGCAGCCACCATTCAAACTCTTTTTTTCTGCTTTCTTTACAGGCACAATTACCAATGTAGCCTTTTCTCCTCTCTGTACATAATATCAAGGGCAAGCTTAAGATCAAATTTTCCTCCGATGAAAACTAGTTTAAAAAAACCCTAGTTTGAAACAACATTTTATAAACGGACATTTCCACTACAAAGAATGCAAACGTTCTTCATATCATTGTGGGGCTTTTAGCTGCTTGCTAAAAATAGAACAAGCTAGAAACTAAAGAAGACAAAGTTAAATCTCTCTAATTGAAATGGAGGGACTCAATGCAAGTGTCTACAGTCAGAAACAGTTTTCCGGAAGGCAAGACTGGTTTATGTCTCACTGTAGCCTCATGTAGAAGGCAGCAGCCTTTATGGAATGGCTTCCCACCCTCTGGAAGCAGGAGCAAAGATGTGCTGAGTGGGGGGAGAATAGCAGTTTTTCCAAGAGGTGGCATTCCAGAGCTCTAAAGTGTTTGAAATTTCAATCAGAAGTCCCCACCCACAGGTGGATTTCTTCCAAGCGCTGCTCTTTGGGCCCTTGCGCTTTCCTGAGCCACGAATACGACCAGCCCTCTGTAGGGCTTTGTTTTCCAGTTGTGTTGTGAGACAATGGGATAATGAATAGCAAACTCAGCTGGGGCCAGAGCTCTGTCACACGGGCCTGGCATCTGGGAGTCTGGTGTTTTCACTCCGAGCAGCTGCGTAAGTTCCAAATGACATTCCAGTTTGAAGATCCATTAACCCCTGCTTAGGGGCACATTTTAGTATGAACATTTTTTAAGGGATAAATAAGTGTTGAATCCTGTTGAATCCAAGCCCAGACTGTGCTAAAAAAGAATTGTACTAAATAATCTTCGAGGTCTCACAGACTCATATGTTTCAAAGCTCACATTTTGAGAGGTGTTGGCAGTTATCTTGATAATGTAGTTCGAATGGTTTTTTAATGCTGTGCTTTGTTCTGTGAAATGTTTGGAAAAGACGCCTAAATAATGTCCTTCACTTAGTATGTGTCCTATCATTATATAAATGAGTAAATAGTTTTCTAATTCCTGTGAACTACGGTACAAAGACTGTGCCTCATCAATTTATTTGACAAATATTTATTGAGCACCTACTATGCCAAGTGCATTATTAGGCACCTCAGATTGGTCAGGAAACAAAACAAAGTGCCTGCTATCATATCGTTGTACATAAACCAGAAGTATCATTCCTATACTAGCCATTGCCATGGATATATAAAAATAGGAACTAGGACTCTTAAAATATCACTTTAGCCCTGCAATTCTTTCAACCCAGGCTTTTTCTTAAACATTTCAGTGAAAAGTCCCTACCCACAGGTAGATTTTTTTCAAGCACTGCCCTTTGGGTTCTTGATCTGTCATGAACCAGGAAAATCACTGGCCATCTCTAGGGCTTTGTTTCCTGGGTATGTTCTACTTATCCTCTAGTATTCTGGTCCAAGGGGACATTCTGTTATCAAAGGTAAGTTTTTCATCTTTTTTTTTCTGTTGAAATTTTGCGCCTGTTCCTCCTTACCTTTGGAATATTGTCATCCCCACCTTTAAATTTTCAGTATCGACTCATCCATCAACGCCTTATTCCAAATTCTTTATTCCATATCTACCATCCAGATCCCTGGGGCTAATGTGTGTTTGTCATCCCCTGAGGCCTTAGAGCAACTTGTTTGTAGATAGTTTAGGTAAGTTATATTTAATAAATATATTGATACATGGGAGACCTAAATCACAATTGGAATTGGGAGGGCCTGTGGGGCAGAACTATGTCGATCTCGAAGCCCCCCAGGAAGAACCCCGTGGTTATAAAAGCCCTCCAAACTCGCTCTGCCCTTCTGTAAGAGAGTTTATTCTTTTTTGAGCTGCTGAACTTGCACATGGCTCACTATGGCTGCATGTTCCACACTGAAATTCTCTCTTTCTCTTGAATAAACCCCTTTTTGTTGAAAAAACATCTAGCTAGCTCTCTTTTGGTTTAAGGTCAACATCTATCACCCTTCTTGTTTTCCTGCCCTTGCACATGTCCGGTACACCCCACATACCCACGGCATTGAGACTCAGTTGTGGTCCCGTTATCTTGGCAGTTATAATCTTTACAAGTTAGTCTTTATCTCACACTACATAACTATTCCACATAACTTAATTAGTTGATGTTTTGTGCCATGGTTTAAGCAAGATTTGGGGCCATCTATGACCTATTCCTTACTATTATTAGTCAGGATCATTCAGAAAAACAGAGCCCACAACAGACGGCTTGATAGTGGGTATTGGAAGAGCTAGAAGGTCTACAGGAGATTATTAGGTAATCCAGAAAAAGCAACAGCAAGAAGCTTGACGGCATATAAGGTTAACTAAACCCCAAAGTCAGTGCCTCACTGTGAGAGCCAGACACTGACCGAGGCAGTCCAACAGGAGCTAGGTCCACGGGGGGAGCATCTGTCTGAAGGGAATTGGAAATATGCAGAAGATGAACTTATTGCTGGAGAAGCTACCTGAAGTAGATAGGGAAGGTGGATACAAATACGCTGGCTTCTTTGTCCCACACTCCAATCTCCGGCCAGTGCCTCCCATCAGTATAAAGAGGACAGAAGCAGTTGGAAAGGAAGTCTAAGAGATAGCATTGGCAGAGTTCAGTCACCTGCAGTAGAGAGCAAAGCAAGGGAAGGGTGGATAATGGATCGGCGAGTAGTCATATCATTAGTATAACCTGATTAATCAGAAATATGTTGCATATCCTATCTTCAAATAATAGCTAATTTTTTAGTTGATGAATATTTTATCTTCGATTAGAAGCCCAATTTGATTATAAGAACTTTGAATATAGACCAGTTTTGAGCTGTTGGTGAGCTAGACTGGTCCCGAAAGTATCATGCAATATAGTGTTCATTATTTTCTCCATGTTCTTTTTCAAAGCTTTCTACAATTTGGTTTGCCCTCCTTGGGTAGCCTCTTGTGCCGGTTTATTTGCTGTGGCATGCAAGCCTTACTCTGGACGGATTTCACAGTCAGAGGTTTGGTTTTGGGCTTTTTTTTTTCCATTTCCCCACCGAACTCCATCTGAGAGCACTTGATAATCTACTTTGTAGAAAAATATAAATAGCTGGGTGTCAGTAGTGAGCTGTCTACACGTGAGCTGGCCTCCAATGATTCTCACCTACTGAAACTCACACTCTTGTGTAGTACCTTCTGCTTTGAATCAAAGCTCAAAGTGGAAGTGATCGTGTGTCATTTCCAAGGTTAAGTCATAAATGGTAATGAAACTTCACCATGGTCTGTTGGTTCGCTTACTATGGTGGTTGCCAGCTGTCATACTGTCAGGACATTCAAGCAGCCCCATGGCCCATATGGAAAGGGTTAAGGCCAAGAGCCAGCAGCAACTTGCCGGCCATGGAATTAATTACCTTGATAGTAAATTCTCTAGCCCCAGTCATGCCTTTGGATGATGGAAGAGCTCCAGGAGAAATCTGATTGCAACCAGGAGAAATGATAAGCAAGAAAGCCTTGACTGAGCCCTTCCTAAACTCTTAATCTTAAGATTGTATAAGCATAGTAAAGTTTTAGAATAATTTGTTATATAGCATCAGATAATTGGTGACTTATACTTAACATTTTCATGATAGCTCTTCAAAACAGTTTGCAAAGGTGATGTCTTAATAATGCTATATTCTTCATCTCACTGTACTTTGCAAGTTGCATGCACTACAATTTCTTGCAAATTATATTCTGTTTATAATAAACTTGGGAGTCAGGCATGACAGGGCTTTTTAAAATTAACTTTACCTTACATTTGAGGAAACTGACACTAAGAGCTGAAACAACTTGCCCAAGTCTCCTCAGGAGGTTTGCTGCAAATCCTCGATCTGAGCCCGTGTCTTCCAACCCAGTCCCTTCTGTTGTGCATTGCTGGGGATTCTCAGCTCTAGAGCAAGGCAAACATAGAGATATGGGCTTGGGAACTTCTGGTGATCCGCAGAACTTAGAATCTGCACACCTGGCTGATCACCTTTGCATGTAAAGAATCAAAAGCAACAACAGCCCTGACCAGGTACTCAGTTGGTTGGAGCATCGTTTTGATACACCAAGGCTGTGGGTTCAATCTCTGGTCAGGGCACAGACAAGGAGCAACCAATGAATGCATGAATGGGTGGAACAAATTGATGTTTTTATCTCTTTTTCCCTTCCTCTCTCTCTAAAATCTTTTTTTTTTTTTTTTAAAGAGAGAGATAACACAATGAGCAGCTCTGGAGCTGACCCATGGTGACTAGCTCAGCAGAAGGCAATCCGGCTGTTACTACATACAACCACTCTTGTTCGTTCCCCTGTCTACTAATACTTTCCAGACCCCCAAATCCAGGCATCTTCAAAATCTGGTTGCAGTTTTTTCTTTCCAAGGACTTTGTCAAGATTGTAGACACATGTGCTTGGAACATCCAGACTCTTGTGTGTTACAATGTGTTTCTCATTTGTGATTTTACCAAAGATTTCTAATATCTAGAACATTCCCACAGACTCCAAGACTCCTCACACCAAGGCCTGCTTGGTAATAAAGACATTCTTTTTCTCTGACAGACCAAAGTAACTATGCACACCAAGATTGTTTGCCGATTATTCATTTATTTCATAAATATGAAAATTTGCAATCCCTGAACTACATTTAGTTTCATGTCCTTTATCACTTTCCAACATTTAAATAATGTCCTGAATTGTTTCAAGTTGGGCACTTGGGCCAAAAGTAGATTTCCCACTAGGTCAGAACAACATGCACGCACTCCACCGCTCTCCTCCCAGTGCCCCGGACCCTTGTACTTGTAGGGAATCAGAGTCCCATAAATATCCAGGGCAGTACTGAGGGAGGAAAGTCATGACACAATAGCTTGAAAGGAGTTTTAAAAGAGCAGCCTTGGCCTAACCCCTTTACTTGGGAGGGTGTCTCACTTCTTTGCCTAGAACGGTGATTAACTACTTTAACTGCAAATTAGAATCACCGGGCAGCTAGTGCCGACCAGTGTTCCAGCTACCTGAAAACAATTAAATTAATTCAGAATAGAACCCACGCATCAGTATTTTTAACCAGTTCTCCAGGTATTTCCAATATACGGCCAGGGTAGAGAGTGCCAGCCGTAAGTGGGGTCTCGGGGTTGACAGGAGACAGCAGAGCCTTCTCGCCTTCCCACCAGCTGGCTTTCTGGTGGTGATCTGCCTCTGGCAGCAGAAGGTTCCAGAGCTGGAAATGACCAGGTCAGTCTCTAGGTATGCTTTGTGGCAGGACCAGGAGTGAGCAAGACACCGGAGGCTGTCTACCTTGACCTGACAAAGCTCGACCTTAAATTTCAGGACACTGTCCACATTTTACTGGCTCTGCCTTCACTTCCCTGAGCTCTTATGGGTAAAGTTACGGAGAGAATACAGTGTACCTTATTTAACGAGCTGAGGGCAATGACATAGTAGTGCTAGCCTGGCTTAGTTGTAGCCACATTTCACAAGTAATTGTACTTAATGCTGCTCATGTTTTAATAATAAGCAAAATATCGTTATAAACGAAGTTCATTATAGCTTTCAAATGGCTCCCATGTGCAAACTCTTGCCCTGTTCTACTTACTTAACCCTGGCAGATACATATGCCTATACAGATCACTTTCTCACAGGAACTCCACATTATCTCATGAAGTTTCCTCTCCTGGGAGGAAGGTTCAGAAACTTTTTCTAATTATGGCATATGTCATCACAGCCTTTGCAGGTATGTCATCATCCCCTCTGACTTTAAGCTCTGCACATCGTGATCTGTTTTTCATAACTCTTCGTATTCCAGTGATCTGTTCATAATGAATGCTCAACAGGTGCATGAAATGAAGGCATGCAAATGTCCTCTGCCTAATGTCCCCTTGTAGACAGGCAGCTTTTCTCTGTTAGAAAAAAGGAATAAAGGAATGTGTAATGATAGACTGGCAAGACCATGCAACAGATTCTTTCTGCATTGTGCTGTTTTCCAGAATTGAGTAGTAATGAACAGTATAAATCCCTGAACATTAAAATAATATAAGCTCCAGCTTCTAAATAAGTCAAAAGCATAAGAATGACAGAACCTTAAAGTGGCTGCCTTGGGAATCCTGTATTGAAATGGCAGAAATAATTCACCTCAGCTTGAATGCTAAATTTTTTGGAATAAGGTAATGTCTTTTAGTTCCTATACTCATTTTGTTTTCTAACTCATGGAAACTGGAGACATATTAAAATTAGAAATTTCAGTTGCAAGTATTTTTAACAATATCTGTTTCCTCTCTAAAAAATTGCTTTTAAATTTTTAGCATTGGAATCCACACACATGTTTTGAGATGGTTAAGATAAATAGAAGTACTAATAATAGATATAAAGGGGAGATTTATTATCTCACTCTGTTTCCCTTTAATGTATGAAATGGAACATTTCAGCAAATAATTATCCATTGCTTCATTTGCTGTGCCCACCGCAATCTTCCTCTATCTGTTTAACAAACATGATAGGCAATTGATCTTTCTCTTTTACATGAAAAAGGGATCAATAAAGATTCAGAACAGGCTAAATAGACTGAATAATGGGAATTGACTCAGACAAATACTAGCTACTGAGAAAAGTAATATGATATAGATTGTTGTATAATATGATAATAGTATCCCACCCAACCCCCACAACCTGGCATTGATGATACTACTCTGTGCTTAAATTCACAAATAGAGGAAAACAATAAATGGAAAACAACTATAGTATATGGTTATGCATTATGGTTAGTGGGTTTATTGTTATGTGCCTGTTTATGAAAAGCACTTTTTTTCCTGACAATAATCCTTTTAAATCAAATTTCTACCAAAAATGCATAATTCTTTGCATTTCAAAAACTGGCAGAAAGAGAGCAAGGTCTGGGAACTTCTATGGTTCTAAGAAAAAGCTTTATAGAGTAATCAATGGCTTTTCTTCTGCCTGCTTTAAAATAACATGAGAGAGTGTTTGTTTTAAAGAGATGTTTCACACACGTTCTTAAACTTTTTTTATTTATTTACACGAATTTATGGAGTAATTACCGAACCAGGGAGTGGGGACAGTGAAAACATGAACACAGTCCCTACTCTCATAAGTATGTGTTCTATCTAGAGGGGACAGATAATAGCAAGTAATCAAATGTATAAATGAGATTATATCACAAGCTAGTAGGAGTTATGACTAAAATAAAAGCATAAAGGTTTGGGCAGGGAATGCTATTTTAGATAAAGTGGAGAACAAAGCTCTTTTCGAGGAGGAGACATTACAGCAGAAACTAGGATGCTGAGAAGGAGCTGGCCACCCAAAATTACGAGAGATTCTTGCTTCAAGCAGGGAGCCATGAACATGAGGGCCGGGCAGGAGCTGGCCCATTCACGGGGCAAGTCATCGTCGATGACGTGTGCTAGAACCCGATTTTGTAGTAAAAGGGACACGACTGCTACGGTCATCAAAGCACAACTGCCTATTAGGTTAGTTAGCACCTATACTGAACACAAACAAAGGCGATTTGCATTTAATTGGCTATTTTAATTTTTATATCCTTTAATTCAGCAGACAGTTTGCAATCCCATGTTCAGGAAGATCTCCCTGTGAAAGGTAGTGCACAGATGAAGGACGCTTCTGATTTATTCATGTCTTTCAGGGCCCAAATTACAATCTTTTCTTCTTAATAAAATAATATAAACACTTCACCACACAGGCTGAGGGCTTCTCAGGTCTCAGTCTATCTCACAATTGCCTTTCTCAACAAGATTTGGCCGCCAACCATCTGTAGCACGCATTTTATCAGGAAAATAATGCCAATTCCGCAACATCAAGCAACATGACCGTGACAGTCACGGAAGGGAGACCATACCCCCAACCACTGCTAATAGATCCTTTGTACTGCTGTTAGAATTTTTCTCCAGAAAGGTCACTTTCTAACATTAAAGCCAGAGATCATAACTCATTAACAAGAATGAGAGACTCATTTGTTTTTAGTTAGAAAGAGAGGAGACTATGTTTAGAAGGGATGCAAGTCTAAGTTAGAAGAGCAGAATACAAATAGCAATTGAAACCTACCTTCCAAAATTTTAGGCGGGCTGCCTCAGCAGAAGGACAAACAAGAATGAAAAAATGAGAGATTTCATGCAGTTTCTGCCATTAACTCATTATTACCTGTACTTACTTGACAGTATTGTGAATGCAGAGAATTGTAGCATATTTCCTAAGTCGCAGGTGTGTTGTGACGCCCATAAAGAATGAAAAATAAGATGTCTTTGAGTCACATCCTACAACATCTCTACTTATACCTCAATAATTCTGAATGGTTCAGTTAAGAAAAGTAATTAAGGGATATATGTAAAGACATAGATTTGTTATCTTCAAGGGCATATTCTCACTTTATGTAATAAATTACAAAGTTCTTGCAAGCCAAGGGTAAGCAAGGGTCTATAATTATGGTGTGTTTGTTATTAAGAGCATTGAATATGTGGAAAGTATAATAAGAGTGCTGATAAAAACTTAATCTTCTTAAATGTATACTCTTCTGTACTCCTTTATACTCTTCTAACAAATTTGGTTTTGAATTTGGATGCATTTATTATCATACCAAAATAAACTCCAATGCTTGATATGAGAATGTCAAACACTAACAATGCTTTGAGTAGCCGTATTTTGAGTACTGAAATTAGGAAAAATACTAGAGACATATATATTGTAATTATGAGGACCTTAAAAATAATTTTTAAGGAGAATAAGCCCAACTGCTGGTCAAA
>PVKM010028052.1:0-18483 GCA_004027735.1 Carollia perspicillata
TTGATGAAGACATAAAATCAATTCTACACAAACTCTCCCATGGCAAGAAGGAAGGAAGGAAGGAAGGAAGGAAGGAAGGGAGGGAGGGAGGGAGGGAGGGAGGGGCAAGCCCTGACCAGTGTACTCATTGTTTAGGCATAGTCCTCTAAAGCAAAAGGTCACTGGTTTGATTCCAGGTCAGGGCACACTCCTGGGTTGCAGATTTGGTCCCTGGTTGGGGTGCATACAAGAAGCAAATGGTGGATGTTTCTCTCTCACATCAATGTTTCTCTCCTTCTCTTTCCTCCTTCCCCCCCCCCAAAAAAAAAAGAAAGAAAGAAAAGAAAAATAGAGAAAGGAAAAGCATACAAATTTTAAAAGAAGTAATATTGTCTGTATTTGCAGACATCATGGTCACCTTTATTGAAAACCTGAAGAAATCTACAAGATGGCTATAGAACTTGTGAGGGTCGTAATGCCATAGGCTACAAAGCAGAATCAATTAGACTGGCACATACTAGCAAATTACAAAGTTTTGTTGCATTTCTATATACTCACACTGAACAATCAGAATCTGATATCCCCAAAATGCAGTTGAGCAGTTTCTTAAAATATTGCACATTCACATGGCATACAATCAAGCCACTTTACTCTAGGTATTTACTGAAGAGAAACAAAAGCACATGTCTGCACAGAGACTCATATACAAATGTTCACCACAGTTTTATTTGTTACCACTGTAAACTAGAAACAACCCAATGTTCATCAATGGGTGAGAGAAACAAACCCTGGTGTATGCACACAATAGAATACTACTCAGCAATAAAGTGGAATACATTGTTCATGCATGCAATAACATGGACAAATCTCGAAGTCTTTATGTTTTGTGAAATAAGTCAAAAGAGAGTAATGGGTGATTCAATTTACATAAAATTCTAGAGCACACATACTAATCTATAATGACAGGCACAATTTAGTGACTGTCTGAAGCTGGTGCTAAAGGAAGGAATCGGCTGCAAAGGGCATTAGGAAATTTTAAAGGGTGATTAAAATGTTATTTTTTTATTGCAATGATGCTTTTATGAGTATGTAATAAATCAAAACTGATCAAATTATATATATTAAGTATATGCAGATTGTTCTTTAATTATTCTTCTATAAATATGTAAAAATAAATAATGAATAGAAACAATTAAAATAACTTAATTTAAAATAGCATTTAAAATATTAAATACAAAAGGGATAAATTTAATATATGTGAGACTTTTATACTGAAAACTTATCAAACATGCATAAAAGATACTAAAGATGCCTTAAAAATACTTATACTATGTACATGGATTAAAAGAATCAATTATTTGAAGTGTCATATCTCCTGAGATTAATATATAGATTGAATGCAATCCTATTCGAAGCCAAACAGATATTTCCAGAAATTTATAAATTGATTCCAGAATGTATATAGAATGCAAAGTACCTAGAAGGTCCAAAAGAATTTTGAAAACAAAGGACAAAACTGGAAGACTTATACCACCTTATTTTAAGACTTAACATAAAGCTACACTAATCAAGATATTGATATAAAAACATATAGATCAATGGAACACAAGTCCAGAAATGGACATACATATATGGTCTGCTGATATTTGATAAAGGAGCAAAGCAATTCAATGTAGAAAACTGATTTCCAATGTATTAGGACAATTGGAAATTGAATCTTCACATGCCCCCCCGTCAAAAAAACCTCAGAATTCTGGACCCTTACCTCAATATACAAAAATTAACTTGAAATGGACCATAGACTCAAATTTAAATGCTAAAACTCTAAGACTTCTAGAAGAAAACATAAAAGAAAATTTTATTCACCTTAGGTCAGGCAAGATTTTCTAAATAAAAAAAATACAGAGTGTAAAAATTGTAAAATATACTTTATCAAAATTAAAATTCCTTCTTTAAAGATATTGTTAAAAAATGTGAGATCAAGCTTATGTCTTACTCTACACCTACAAAATCAGCATCACCAGGGATGGGGTTTCACATGTCATTTGGAGCCATAACTAATGAGAATTGCTGCTTTAATTTCTCAAAAATGAAAGCTCGAGAATTTCATTATACCATGGTGGCAGCCTCTTTATAGGTGGTCTCCATCTATATTTCTCATATAGAAAAATAGAAGACATATTCTCTAAAAGAAATAAGGAAATTAGACCTAGAAAAGAGAAGGCTAAGGGATCCATTAACACTGGACTGTAAGTGCATGAATGTTCTCTGTGCACTGATCTGGACACAGATGCAGGAAATTTTAAAAATGAGTAAAATAGGAGAAATTTAAGCCAAAAATAAAAAACTAGTTCTTGATATTCAGCTTTCAAACAAGGTCTTAGAATCTTCTCAATGTTCATTAAGATAAGTTATCACTCAGTAGGTAAAATGATCCGAACCACAAGAAAATCTAAGGAAGTTAAATTTCTCTCCTAGGGTATTCAACTCAAGGGACCCACTCTGTGAAGCTGACAACAGTGACATCAATGTCCATTTTCCAAGAAGTGCCTATTTGCAAGTTGTGTGTCAAGAAAATCCCTACACAACTCTAATCTATATAGTGTGTCCCCTTGCTAAGTTGCACTATGCTAATATTGAAAAGCCCCAATGCTACAGTTTCCTCTTTGTCAGTCTACTTAGAAGCAAAGAGTAGTGAGTAAGAAGAGAAATGAGGAAAAGATTTCAAACGGTTTCAATTTATGCCTATCAGAAGCAAGATCCCCCCAGGTCCCCAGAGTAGCGTTCCATTTCTGTCTGTTCTCTGTCTGAATGATGGGTTTCAGACATAGGATAAAATCTAGGTAATAGTCAACCTCAGAAACCAGTGTAATGGCAAGAATGAAATAGCTGAGGGTTTGTTGATATTATATAATTGTATATTCTGATTCCCCCAACTGAATGTTGGAAATCAGGATGTATGCATCTAAAGGAATATCACAAAGCAGACATTTAAAAACGGTCATTTTATTTTTATAAAAGTAATGCATGCTTATTTCAGAAAACAGAATTAAACACACACAAAAAAAGAAAATAAAAATGATTCATATCTCCCACACTCCGAAGTAATTGCAATAAATACTTGGGTATCGACTGTCTATTTACTAACACTTCCTAACACCAAAATGGGAGCAAGAAGTACATGTAGCTGGGGGTCTTGAGAAGTAGCTTCCCCAGCTAACATAGGATGCCTCTGCTCTTCCATCTATTATGTCGGATGACGTTCAGCAAGCCTTAATTCAACACGTGGTCCAAAAGAAATATTCCGAGCCAGAAAAAGTTCATTCTACCAAATCTTTATGTGGCGCATTCGGTAACCTTATTTATCTAACTGCAACAACCACAATTTAACTGCCCCCTCTTGATTGTCACCTTGTATTCATGGGGACACCATTTTTGAATGGAAATGTCTTACTCTTGCTTTATCCCCAGTTCTCTTCATTGGAAACTACAATTTCCTACTTAGCGGCTAAGTGATATTAATTATCAGCAGAAATCAAATAATTAAAATCGACAGGCCTTGTAGAAATTATTCAGATTCTTTCACTACTTTTTCATAAGTCTTTGTCTTTAAACGATGCAAACAGGAACTGTTATTGTTACTCATTCTTGCTGTCCTTTTTCCATGGCCACAGGGAGCCAACTTGCGAATTACTGGATTTTCCTTTGGAAGTGTTGCCAAAGTGGAATTGGAAGGAGAAAACAATTGAGCTTCCTAAGCAGAAGACCGAGCACAAATCCTCTATTAGCTCTAATAATTAAGGCATCTTGTGAAGGGCTTCAATGGCAGGATAAACTCATCTGTCCCCAGCACAGGACCCATATCAGTTACCGTGGGCATGGGCAGTCTCGTGCACAACAAAGGGAACCAAAACACACAGGCTGACAGTCCACACAAAGCAGGACTCTGGTCAAAGGCAGTCTCTCTGAGCGTTATCTTTAAGCCAAGTGGTTTTCAATAAGTTTAAATACCCATAGGGGGTTAATTTAAGACTGATTTAAATTTATTTCTGAATTAATGCTTTTAAAATCTGCGTTTATAATTTCTGCTTATCAAGGATTGCCCTTCTGGTATAGAAACCGAGCCAACACTCAGTTATCAAATACTATGAAGGGTTCTGTTAATTAGATAGTTTATCTGTGATGAGTTGTTGACATTGAGTTGATGTGTGTTAAATAATTTTAAAATATTCTGTGGGCACTGACTTGGTGGCTCAAAGCATTGTCCCTCCATTTTTCAGACCCTGCTTTGAGTCCAACTGGAAGCTCTCAGTAAAAATTAATCTGATGGTTATAACACATTTCTTAAATACAGAATTATTCATATCACAAAATTACACATATAAGAGGATAAATCTTTTCTGGCACTCTTTATTAGGCTGCTCTAGACCATTCTATCTAATTCAGCCCCACGCACACACTGGTTGGTCTTTAGCTGCTCAGTACAGACTGCCAGGAAATTCATCATTGCTGTTATTAAACAAAATTCTCAGGATTTGCTCTTTTCATAGTATTTCCTTTAAAATGCTTTTTGGTGATTTTTCCTCTGGCTTCTTCTACCTCCAAATCAAGCAACCCAGGAGAAATCTCAGAAGCTGAAATATTTTTCCCCATGCAGGTAAACTAAAGCTCTAGCTGTTAAGGGTTTTTCCTTCTGTCTGTCAATTTTCTTTTCCTGGTTATAGCCAGTGACAGCAGAGGCCAAGAAAGAGTCCACAGGGAATGGCTTGGAGCCTTAGAACAGGCTGGTATCTCTGTATTTTCTAGATGAAAAAAATATTGGACACCAGTCTTGAACATCAGCAAAGCTACTAATTAATTAACCCATAATTGTGAAAAGCACAAATCATTCTTCATTACCCCTGGAATTTTATTTTAAGATCTCTTTTGAGTATTGATTTTATTTACAATTTGTTTCTTTCAATTTTTGCTATTTTCTTTTCTCACTGATTCTCTAACACACATGGTATACTAGAGCAACTGTATCTCATGGAATCCAGAGCCCTAAGTCTTGTGATTTTAAATTTTAATTCATAGCCATAATGCATTCAATCGCTATGCATATCACTTAGAGAATGAGATGGTCCTTCCCATGTAGTAAAACTCTATAAGTCACTCAACTCATAGGAACCCTGAGGTCATATCCCAGTGTGGCCTCAGACAAGCTGACTCCCTAGGCCTTTGTCTTTGTGACATTTTTCAAGTAAGGAGACTAGAATCCACAAGTATGCTTTCCAGTTCTAGTATGCTATGATTCTTTTCATCAGAGAAACGTAATGTTGTGAAAGAAGAAAAATGGAGCTCAACTGAAGAAAGACTCAGCAAGCAGCCATTCTAAACTGGTTTTGTTCATTCCCTTCAAAGGAGGTTTTGAAGACAATTATCAATAAAGAGAGGATAACACTGGGTATCAGGTAAAGTAAAGGACACTGGGTAGAAAAAGTGGAGACCTAGTTCTAGGGACAGTTCTGCTACTAGCAACTTAGTCACTTGTAATAAGTTATGGAATTAAAACTTTTGAGGCTGAAGATTGGACTCAACATTGGAGAAGTTTGATTTTATAATCTCTTCCTTCCTTCCAGCACAAAAATTCTATGTATCTACAAAATGGCCCAAAAGCCAAGGAGGATGATAACTGGCAATGTTCTAGCAATTACTGATAATGAACTCTGCTCTTTTCTTCTGGTCAGAGAATGTTGTTCAAAAACATTCTGTTCCAGACCATCAAGTCACAGGTAACACTTTCCCTTGAGGCCCCTGAACAAATGCTGCAACTAAGTAAATTTCCGAATCTGCAGCATCTTAGTTATCACAATGGCCGTCTCCCTTATACCCACCCCGAAGTTAAGGATTGTAAAGAATGTTGTGCCATGTATTTTTTATTCTACTTCTTGATTTCTCCTGTCCATTCTCTTACCCAGAATATAGCTGAAATAGCTAACAAAAAATCAAGACACTAACATAAATATAAATCTTAGTGATACATCTCGGAACCATTAGGGTATGTGCTTTGTTAGCTCTCTTCCTGCAAACTCCTCCAGATGCCAGGCACTCTAATACTGAATTTGTCGAAGCAGCTATATTACCTGCAAGTCTGAGACTCATGCATCCCAGCCTTTTGGAAGAATAAATATTATTATTAATATGTTTCAAACTCTATTTCAGTTAAGAAATCTGAAAGAGTGAAATATCAAAGGTGTGGGGGTGATGCCAAAATAGAGGTAGTAGGAAGGGTAGTTTCCAGAATTTAAGGATTACCAAGTGAAAAATGTAAAAGGCAGTAGGAGTGGTAGGACATTTTTCTCCTGAAACATCAAAATGCTGAACATTGCTCAAGATTAAGATTGCAGAGGAAGACGGTATAATTATCCATTCTGGATAGCCAGTTCTGCTTCTTTTCTGCTTGCCTCCTGGGAACCCAACCAGAACGTTTTCCTTTTTCTGTAGGTCACTGGCTCTTCCCCTAGTCTGGGACTGCCATATTTTTGTGAGCCTTACTCAGTATAAGCGGCATTCCAAAGCCTGTGCTCTGAGTCACAATACAGGCATAGAGATTCTGTTCCCAACTGCTCATGCTTCTGATATGCTACCTGGGTCAGATCCATGTGACTAAACCCTCTTACTTTCATATTCCGATTTTCCTTTGATTGTTAGGAGAATAACTGCCAACATTCAAATTCACTTAAATGTACATTAATGATTATAATCCATTATACTCAGACATGGAATTCATAGCCAAAGCTTTCCCTAACTAATAAATTTAGAAACCTATACTTTAAATTTCTACCTGTAGAGTTCTTGGGTTATAGCAAACAACTTATGTAGCCTCCTACACAGCCACTCCATTTTTTAAATGGGAAACTGAAGTAGGCATTAAGGGTACTTTCTGAGGCTATGGTCCAGGTTCAGGGAATAATTTCTTGGCTCAACATAAATAATTCACTTTAAATCTCCCCAAAATGAAAAATTCTCAATGGAACCTGTATTATAGACACAGCACCCACCAAGTATGGGAAAATCTCAAAATATTCATGATTTGAAAATCAGCCATAACCTAGACTAGGCTGTTACACCTGAAAGACTTCCCTCAAAATAGGCTTTCATATTGTTTCATGTTGAATCCCTAGTGCTTGGTACATAGTACAGACTCAAATGTTATGCTGAGCAGATGACGGATGACTGGCCATAGTGTTCAATGCTGCTACCTAGCAGCAAGAAGATGGAAAATTGAGTAAGAGGTTGGACTATAAAAATGTTCTAAAGATGAACATGAAAGTATTGGTAATTGGCTGTAGAAAGCATGCTGAAGGAGGGACTTAGAGGGAACCTCTGGTTGCTGACTTAGGGAGCTGGATGTCATTCAAGGAGGTAGGAAGCCTGGTGAAGGGGAAAGTGAGTGGGTGGGCAGTGAGTTTTATGTCACATGTGCTAAATCAAAGAATCTTAAAACAAATAAACATCAAGTGAAATTTATTCAGCAAGAAGTTTGAAATACAGATTTGAGATTAACAGAGATGTTTTTTGCCTTGGAGGTCATCATTATATATATGAAAACTAAAGATATACACATAAATTAAATTACCCTGGGAATAAAAATAGAACAGTATATCAATGTCTAGCATATTTTTAAATGACTGGGGAGAAGGGGAACCATTAAAAGGTTGCTGTATTTTTTCTTTTGTTCTTCATTTTTATTCCTCACTTAAGGTATATTTATTAATTTTTAGAGAGAAAGAGAAAGAGCAATGTGAGAGAGGATTATCAACCAGTTGCCTCATGCACACACTGAGACTGGGACTGAAAACACAGTCCAGGCACGTGCCCAACCAGGAATTGAACCTACACCTTTTTGGTGTATGGGATGATGTTCCAACCAACTGAGCCATCCAGCCAGGGCTAAATTTGTATTCTTTAAAAGACATTAAAAGTAATATATGCAGCCATATATATCACTATTTTTGCATAGAAGTAGAAGAGATTTTAACCTTAAAAAGTATGGATGACATAATCTTAAAATAAAGGACAATTCTCCCAATTAACCAATTAAGGTATATTTTTAAAACTCACTACATTGTCCTTTGTCACAAAATGACTATTATTAAATGACACCACTTGGGAGACCAGCATTTGGGAAACACTGGTATCAGGAAAAAAAAAAAGATGACCAAGGACAGGTGTCCAGAGAATGAAAGAATTCATCAGAAAAGAGAAGTCCACACAGGAGACTGATTCTAATGGACAGGCAGGAAATAGAGCTAGAGAAGTGTGGTTGGTGTTCCCGAAGACAAAGGAGAAAAATATTTAAGGAAGGAGTGTGTGTGTGTGTGTGTGTGTATTCTCAACATTTCAGAAGCTACTGAAGGCTCCAATGGATTTATTAACAGAGTTCACTGAAGTCCTGAGTAAGAATAGTTTTATACAAAAAATACATGACATGAGGACTTCGCCTCAGGGCTAACTCAGGGACTATAACGTTTCATTGTGACTCAGGACATCAGTTCAATAAGCATTTCTTGAGCACTTAGTGTGCCCAAATCAATTTAATAGATCCCTTGACAGATTACAATATTAATAATATAGTGCCTGTCCTCAAGAATCTTTTACTTTCAGAGGAGAGATAAGAAATGAATGTAAAAATCTATGGAATACCTCCAAAAAAGATAGACAAATGGCAAATGAGCCCATGAAAAGACAGTCGATATCATTAGTCCTTAGGGAAATGCAAATCAAAAACACAAGATACCACTTTTCATTCACTAGAAAGACCAGAAATAAAACTGGGGGGAGAATAAAAGTGTGGGTGAGAATGTTGAGAAATGGGAGCCCTCGAACAGTGTTGGTGGGAATGTGAAGTGGTACAGCAGCTGTGGGAACAACTTGACGGTTCCTTAAAACGTTCAACATGAAGTTATCATATGACCTACCAGCACTGACACTTGCAAGTATGTTCCCAAAAGAACTAAAAATGGGAAGTTGAAAAGATTAATGTCCATAGCAGCATTACTTATAAAAGCTAAAAAGCAGAAACAACCCACATGACCATCAACCGATAAATTGATAAATGAATGTAGTTTATTGATGCAATGGAACATTATTCAGCCATGAAAAGCATTGATACATGCTACAACATGGGTGCACCTTAAAACTACAGTATTGAGGGGAAGAATACAGACAAAAGGCCACATACTATATGGTGATTC
Source organism: Carollia perspicillata (assembly GCA_004027735.1). Classification (NCBI taxonomy): domain Eukaryota; kingdom Metazoa; phylum Chordata; class Mammalia; order Chiroptera; family Phyllostomidae; genus Carollia; species Carollia perspicillata. The sequence goes on from PVKM010028052.1 coordinate 9,219, forward strand.
TGTTTATATGGAATATCAAGACTAGGCAAATCCGTAGTGACAGAAAGCGTAGTTGTGTTTCTCAGGGGCTAAGGGGATGGGGAAGTACAGAGTGACAATTGAATGAGTACAGGGTTTTTTCTGCAGGGAGAATTGATTAAAATGTTCTGGAATCTGACAGTGGTGATGGTTGTGCAACATTGTAAATGGACTAAAAACTGCTGAATCATACCCTTTCAAATGGTTTAACTGGTCAATTTCATGTTACATACATTTTAACTTTAAAAAACACAAACCCAGGAATACAAAGTGATAAGCCCCGTGAGCCTAGGAGAGTGGCCCAGCCACTGGGAGAACATAAAGGAGGATGGAGTGACCAGCGCACCCGTGGAAGGGATGGTATTTGGCCTGAACCTTAAAGACAGGCTAAAATAAACTGTAAGACTAGCGGAAAAAGCAGAGAAAACACTTTCAGTGGGGCAAGAACGTGCAGTAAAGTATAGGTCATGTTCAGAGAGCAGTTGACAACCCTGTCTGCAGTCATCGGAGAGGTGAAAATCGTGAAAAGAAATTGGGCCCCACACAGTTTTGAAAACCGAGTTCTGCTCTGTCTTCCTACAGGGCACATTTCTTCTTGGCAGTACACAGTGATAGCACATTTTTTGAAGCAGGTTTGAAATGCCGATCTTTGAAATGATTCCCACAGTAAGTGTCTGAATTTAAAGTTTTTTTCAATGCCCTTTCTCCCCATATTTTTAAAAAAATCTTGAGTAGATTTAGAACAAACAAAACAGTTAATTATGAAAAATTGTTGATGCAGTGAAGAAACAAGGGTTTGTCCTTTGCTGGGAATAAAATTCTTTAACATTGCCCTGGCTGGTGTGGCTTAGTTGGTTGGGTGTTGACCCTCAAGGTGAAAGGTAGCCAGCTCGACTCCTTGTCAAGGGCACATGCTTGGGTTACTGGTTCGGTCCCTGGCACTGGGGCAGGTGTGAAATGCAACCAATCAATGTTTTTCTCTCATCAATGTTCCGCTCCCTCTCCTTCTAACCCCCTTACCCTCACTCTTAAAATAAATTTTTAAAAACTTTACAAAAATTCTTAGCATTGACAAGCAGCATGAGCCTCCGTATTGCAGCTTTATTAGTTATAAAACCCAAAACAGCCACAAGTTACCAAAGTGAGTATTCCCTTTTTTGTTGTTTCAGAATGTAAATAGGCCATGGCAGTTTAACTATCTACTTCATGTATCTGGGTCACAGCAGGGGACATAGACACCTTAGGTCCCCAAAGCTTGGTGACGGGAATACAACATTTAAGAACTGCAAGTTTATGAGATGCAGAGGATGATAATTTAGCTCCGAGTTAAAAAAGATCTCATCAGCACACACGGCTCACACCAAGGTGAATGCTGCTGGAGAGGTCTTGAAGCTTAAGCTGGTCCTTCTCTCTTGGAGCTGTTGCACAAACCTTTGCCACCTGACCCTGCAACTCCAAATTTTCATCGCCATTAGAGTCATTGTCACTACACAGCTATGAAAAATCTATGTAAGTATGGAGTGGTTTGCACTTTGAATTTATATAAATAGCTTTATAACCTCTGTGGGGGAAGACCCTAGGTGGCTCCTAATGATCGTTGCCTTCTGGCATTCACACCTTTGTGTAATCATCTGCCCTAGAGCGTGGACAGGCTCTGTGACACCCTTCTATCCAATGGAATAGCACAAAGGTGATGGGACATACATGATTACCTTATGTAATTCCTTACTAGTACAGCGCCCAGCTTGCTAAAGTAGCTCTCTGTTGCTGGCTTATTTATTTATTTAAATCCTAAATCCTCATTTAGGATTTATGAATCCTATAGGTTCTAGGAAATTAATCTACCCATGAACAACCAAGAAAGCACAGAAATAGATCCTTCCCCATTTGATTCTCCAGTGAGAACGCAGCCCTATACGACACCTTGATTACAGCCTCATGAGAACATAAACGGTGGACCCAGCTAAACCATGTTCAGACTTTCATCCCCAGAAACTGTGAGAGATGATGTGTTGCTTTAAGCTATTAAGTTGGTGATAATTTGTTTGTTATGTAGCAATAGAAAAAGAATACAACCTCTGAGATGTACACTGTTTAAAACAGATAAGGAAAAACATGCAGTTATATAAACAACAAAAACATGAATTAAGTGAGTATAGCTGTGAGCTTTTTTACTCTCTCTGCAGGGAAAAAGAAATAGCATGAAATTGGTTATTTTATTACCAATTAGAGAGGTTAGGCTTAGAAATGCCTACAAATTGTCAATGTTCAGGAGCCCAGTAAGGGGATTGTCACATCCTGACATCCAACCAGGTAATTTAAGTAGTATAAGGAATGTTCCTTGTGCCCAATTCTCCTCAAACCAATAACAAAAAATATGTCCTTTATCATTTTAGCCCTAAGACCTTGGGTTCTAGGCATATGTATACATCCCTTGCAAGAAAGACATTTTAAACTGTTATCAATCATTTTTACACATTAAGAATAAAATTTTATATGACTGGGGAAAAGCACGAGACCCCTACTAGCCAGACACACTCTATCCTCTTAAGTTTCCACCCTTAGCAAAGCTTTCTAAGAGCCACAGAACACAACACCCCCAAGAGCGCTCCAGGTTTTCAGGCCGGCATATTCGTCCTTCACTTCAACAGCCTGTGTGTTTTCTGTCCTCTCTCTTCTTCATTGTGTTTCACTGGTTAATGTCTCTGCCTTATTCTTCTGGTTGACACATCGATTGGCTCCTTTCCAATTTCCCCGTGTCCAACCATGGCTCTATCGTCACTCTTATCTTTCCTATCATTAATTTTCATACTCCACAGATACATTTCTAAATAACATCCCCCAGGATGTGTGCTGGCAGCAGTGAAGTACTCTTCTAGCCAACATCTCACCTGAGTCCCTATAAACAAGATCCAGATATAATAGGTACCTAATGAGAGAGGAAAATGGTACTCAGAAATGAGAAGGAAAAACTATGAAAACAACTTTATCTAACACAGAATTGTGCATAATTCTATGGGGTTGTCATGAGTTATCTACAGAAGCAGATATATGGACTCACTCAAACTTGCTCTGACTTCTCTCCACTGTCCAGGACTCAATAGTGGTATCTGGGGGGAAATAATGAGAATAGAAAATTCTTTTTCTCCTAATTTCTTTCAATTTTTATTGAACAATTTTTGCATGCAAGGCACTTTGCAAAGTACTTTTAGTGATCCCAAAATGAATTAGTCATGCCCCTTCTCCTGGGTTGCAGAACACAGTTTAAACAAGTACAATGCAAAGCAGAGAAAATATGATAGGGACACAAAGTGATAAGGAAGGTTAATGAGGAAGGGTTTGGAGAGGAAGGAGTTAAAGCAATTGGCCTTGATCCATTCCATTCTCAATTATCATGGGGATGCCTCCAGAAAAAGAAAGAATGCATTGACTCAATGTAATATTCTTACAAATACGATAACTGGAATTCTGGACAAATAGACTGATTATATAGGATGTCTCTGATTTAGTTTAGAGTTGCTTAAGGTAAAGAAGCCTACAATCTACAGATTTGCTGTGTAAGGTTTAGTGGATATAATGCAATATAAGCTATCCAACTCTTTGGCACATGAAATAGATCTTTTTCCTAACTTAAATGAGCCCCAGTGTGTGAGGTAATCTTCATTAGAGATCTCATCTACAACTCTGGACTGAAGGGCATGCGTCTACAAAAATAAGAACCAGAAGTCTTATGGAATGTTCTAGCCTTCTCTTCCTGGCATGTGTCTTTTGAGTGTTTGTACTCTCGAAAGTAGTTCAAAATCTTGATACTGGCTAAGATTTCTGATTCTTGGTGTTCCCTCAATCTTCGTGTTGCAGGTAGAGCTTGAAATGAGCTTTAAAAGGTTTTTAGGATGGTAAAAGGCAGAGCTGAGGCAACTGAGATTCCAAGCAGAGAGAAAAAAAAAAAAACAGATACAAAGATAAATAGAAAAATTAGAAAGTAAAAAAAATAAATAAAAAGAAAATTCAGGCCATAAGACACATCCTAATTTGGCCAGAGTATATGATATATCAAAGGGAACAGTCAGGGACAATAAAGCTTGAAAAGTAAGTTGAGGGCTTTGAATTCCTGCCCTCATATAAGGAATATGAGTACCTTATACTTAATTATGTAGGACATGAGGAGCAATTGCAGGTTCTTTATGAGGAGAATTGTGGAATCACAGGAGAGCTTTAACTAGATTTTCCCAGCAGCTCTGCGCAGGTTGTTTTGGAGCAGAAAGAAACTATCCAGATGGAAGCATAAAATCTCTTAGCGCAATGACCTTCAAATGAGGTCCATGAGCTGAAGTGGACCTTCTAGCACAGTCTGAAGTTCTCTTCGAGGCTTCGGTTGCTATTATTTGCCTGTTGGTTTCCATTTTCTATTTTAAAATGATGTACATTAATTTTGATGACAATTTTTAAATGCCATTCTGGATCAGCTAGATGACCACATTGTAACTGATTACAGGTACAAATTTCCATGTTTAGGCCTTCCTTCTGTTTATCATTGGGTTGGCACTAGTCACAATTTAAATGGTCATGGACTAATAAGGAAAAATAAAAAGGACTTCAAATGTAAATTTGTATTCACATCGAGGAGAAGGCAAAAGACTTTTTTCACACATTTCGATTTTTTTTAAAGATATGGGAGAATGATGCTATCATAAAGTACCTGATAGTATATATTGAACATCGAGGAATTCGAGCATTTTTCTTTGCCTCTCCAGACTATTGTCTGTACCCATAACCTGCATCAAGAGGCTTCCTTGCCCTTTTGTTTTTTGATTGGTTTCAGGAAATGAGAGTAGATAGCAGGAGGTTGAAGAGTGCGAACTGTAAGATCAGGGTATTTACTGTGATGGCTTCACCTCTCTGGGTTCCTTCAAGTTAACCGTACCCCTCTAACAAAGAGCACGGCTTCTCGAAGTCATTCTTGCTCTTCAGTAATGGCGGCCCCACTCTCAAGGCTCTGGTCCTCCTTCATTTGCCTCTCATCTCATGGATGAGCATGACTCTTCACTGTGACTATACTCAACTCTCTTTAGTTGTATTCTTAGCCTGTCCACACCTTTGTACAGACTGTGTGAGCAAAAGTGTGTTTACAATTGTACAATAAAACTTGAATAAATAATAAACTCTGTGTTTCATGTACTCACACTGTACACCTATTTTGCCCACCCATGTACTTCTTGTATTAAACCCTTTTTAAATATTTCTGAAATAATGCCTTTTATTTTCTGCCATGATCAGTCTGCTAAGATGAATGTCAATGACCATTACTCTGTTCGTATCATATGCATCCATTTGGTTTTAACAAAGCAACATCATCTGTCACATTAAAATAAATGTGTTTCTCTGATTCTTATGGTTTTATAGATTCATTTGTATTTAATGTATTCATTTTTGTTCATAGTTGTATCTGAGTTCCAATCATAAGAAGCTAATACCTTGTTTCATGTTTGCATATATTTAAGTAAATTGATAAATAATAATAATTAACATTAAGGAGGTTTTTTAGTTCTTTTCTCCTTCAGAAGGCCATATGTCATTAGAATTTGAGAATCACTAACCTAGCTTAGGGCTTCTAGCACAGCTTCCAAAACATCTCTGAAAAGCATCATAAAAGTTGTCAGAGTGTGAAATGGACAATTGATAGTGAGTGCATACTGAAAGCTAAAAACTTCATAAAGTCCATTATGGCTCCAGGAACCATGGCTGAAAACAAAAAGCACATTCTCCCATTCCCTCGGGGTTCTGAGAAGGCCTACATTGAACCGGTATGGCTTTGAAGGAATGCTAATCTTTAAACCCTAGACTGGAGAACTATATTCCAAAAGTCTTCTTCATTAAGTTAGTGAAGTAAGTTCATGACTTGACATTACTCCTCTATCTCAAACATATTACAAGTGTGTGTGTACATGTGTGTGAGGTATGCACATATGCACACACACATACACACATATATGCTCTGTCCAGACAGTATCCATCCATTAATATGAAAAATAGAGACATTTGTTGAAGATACAAGAAACACTGTACATAGGACAATGACGCCTCAGTTCCCTTCAAAGTAGGCACCTTGAGACCTCACACATTTCTCCCAATTTCATCATCTGCTTGGTTACATTTTCCTGAGTCTCATTGACGGTCTGAAATCTCTTCCCTTTCAAAGGTGATTTTAGTTTTGGGAAAATCCAGAAGTAACAGGGCACCAAATCTGGCCTGTAGGAGGACTGAGTCACCTGGGTGATTTGATGTTTCTCAAAAAAACTCTGTATGAGATGTGATGCATGAGCAGGTGACTTGTCATGATGAAGCTGCCCATCACCAGGTGCCCATAGCTGTGGCCTTCTGAATCATCTGAATAGTTTCCATGGAGGAATGTTCAAGCTTAATGCAAAATTGCATGCAGGTTCACTGTATTACTCACTCCTTTTAAATGCCATGACCACACGGTACACATGCTCACTCAATGGCACCTACCACCCCACTGACTAGTAAGTACAGTGAAGTCGTCATTGTTCACACATGTGCATTCCAGTCCATTCTCCTTGGCTACCAGGTTACATTGATGTTGTGCAAACTATTCTCATTATATTAACAATGGCTGAACTTTTCCAAGACAGGCTTCGTATATATACACACATACATATATGTGTGTATGCATGTGTGTGTGTATACATATGTGTGTGTGTGTGTGTGATGCCACACATTTCTATGGACCAGAATTCATGGTGGTAAGTGGGGCTGAATATCTGGCTTGCTGGGCATCTGACCAGAAGCAGACTAGCAGCAGGCAGTTCAGCATCAGAAGAATAAAATGCTCCACATGAAGAAGTAGAGTCAGCTTCACAACTTGTAGCCACAGATTAAAGGAATGTCTGCTGATTGCTGCCTAGGACTAAAGAAAGACTCAGGCCTAGAGAATTGGGAATAGACAGAACAACTTTGTAATAAGAACTGAAACCTGCCTGCTGGCTTGGTGAATTAACCCTCAATATCTCAAATATCATAATAGGGTAGGAAATTTGAGCCATAATTTTATAACCTGGTTCTGGATTAGAAGCTGGGGCAGGGAGTAGGGTGGCATGTGATATATCAGTCATGTTGCAGCAACAAATGAACCCCAAATATCAACAGATTTAGACAACAACACTTTATTCCATGTTTACATTACAGTCTAATGTGGGTGAGGGTGATTCTCCTTGACAGCTGTCCTCCAATAGTAACTGGGGAATACAAGATGATTCCATCTAAAATCTGCCAATTCATTGTTCTTTACACCCATAATAAGATAGAACATATGGTATCCCACATATACCCTTAACTATATTTTTATTAAGAATGGTACATTTTACTTGTACCCACAGCCCATTTGCCAGAACTAGGCGCATAACCTCACAGTAAATATAAGGAAGGCTGAAAAATGTAGGATAGTACATAAATAGGATCCAGGTGAATGAGCACTTAAATTTTCCAGAGAAGGGAGTGAGCCAAGAGTGAGAGAGAACAATTTTTCATTAAAAATAAACTTGCGCATCAATGTTCCCAAACACATAAAGGAATCTACCAATAAGAAATCATAAAACCACCACCAGAACATGAATTTGCTTCATCAGAAATTAACTTCACAGAAAAGATTGACGAACATCAGAATAAGTATATTTTACATGATCATAGAGATGAGTAAATAACTTCTATTTAAAAATTAATTATAGCCCTGGCTGGTGTAGTTCACCTGGCTGGGCATGGGCCTGCGAACCAAAGGATCACAGTTCAATTCCCAGTCAGGGCACATGCCTGGCTTACGGGCCAGTTCCCAGTGGGGGACACATGAGAGGCAACCATACATTGATATTTCTCTCCTTCTCTCCTTCCTTTCCCCTCTAAAGATAAATAAAATTTTTAAAAAAAATAAAAAATAATAATTATAAAAACTTAAGATATAATTCCTGTATAAAAAATGACCAATTAGTAGAAATATAGCCACTAAACTAAAAAATGCAATGGGTAGGTTAAACTAAATTAGACATAGAGAAAGAATTAGTTATGGTAGGAAAAGAAGTGAAGTCAAGAACCAAGATGGCGGCAGAGTAGGTGGAAGCTACACCAATCTCCTCCCAAGGCCAAACTGGAATTACAACTAAATTAAAGAAAACTCATCCTGCATAACCAACTGAACACTAGCTGGAGAGAAGCCTTATCACTGAAGACAAATGGAAGAAACCATTTCACCACAATGGGACTGAAAGAGGGTGCAGAGGCACAAGAGGGCTCACTGGGCTCCCACAAGAGGCAGCTGACGTTCCAGAGGTATATTCCAGTGGCCAGGGGTTTTCCCCTAAGAAGTGTGAGGTCTAAACCCCAAACTGGTCTCCCCAGCCTAGAGCACCAGAACCAGGTCTGATCTGGTTTCCAATACTAGAGTCTTTTTTTTATCTGTTTTCTATTAGTCCAGGTGAATGGCTATGTTTTAAATATTCACAGATGGTATTAATGCTCATGAAATTGTAAAGGAGTTATATTTCTGACTTCTGATAGAGAGAACACAGTACTTTGGCCCAGTTCTCTCCATGGACAAAATTACATACACACACTCTCTCTCACTCAGGCAGAGAATTATAATGGGCTTTTTACCTGGGTTACTAGGTTGCTATAGCTCAAGCACCTTATAACAAACTGTATGAGGCATTCCAATTGCTTCATAATAGCACCTTACTTGAGATTAAATTTGCCATATGTAGGTGGTAAAGGTGAAAAGAATCTGATAGATTTTCCTAGTCTGAATTAGCTTATGAAAAAAAGTTCTATAGTTAGGAAAAGTAGGAGATGCTATGCAATATCATATGGAGCTTTAGTTATCATAATTATTTGGGGTCAGTGATAATGATATCAAACTTTAGATAGTGGGGTCTTTTTCTCTGGCTGAACTGGTTTTGCTAATAAAAGAATGAAAACTTCAGGTGAATTGATGTGTAATTGAGGTTTGATAGTGGGATGAAGTGATTGTAATTAATTCATATATGTGTGTGTATATATATGTAAATCTTTATTATAAGCAGCAAATAAGTCAGTTGCTTAGTAATAGTGATTATAAGACAGCAACAAGCAGAAGTATTTTATTGCAAAAAAAGTATTCATTGTATAAAATTTGTTATAATAAGATCACTGTTTCGTAGAGAAGCTCATTGAATGGAATACGCTTTGTTACATGGAATAC
>PVKM010028053.1:0-18486 GCA_004027735.1 Carollia perspicillata
AAGCAAAAAAGAAAAAAGAGAAAGAACTCAGGGACACAGACAGCAGGGTGGTGATTGCTGGGGACAGGGGAGCCAGGGAAGGCGGAGGAGGGTGCAGAGGGATGAATGGTGATGGAAGGAGACTTGACTTAGGGTGATGAACACATAATACAGTGTGCAGGTGATGTGATGTGGACTGTATACCTGAAACCTGTGTAGCTTTGTTAACCAATGCCACCCTAATAAATGCAATAAAAAGAAAAAATAAATGTATGACATATATATAACTGAAAATAAAACTAACCATATTAAAGTACAGTTATTGAAGTATTAAAATCAATTAATATAGAAATAAATGTTTTTCTTAGTGCCTTAAACAACAACATATAGCAGCAAACCTAAAGACTATGGTGATTTCAAACTAGTGACGAGCCTAAACGACATGGTCTGACATTGATAATAGTAGTGATGTGATAAGGAAATACCTGTGATTTTGTTAGGTGATTAAGTCACAGGTACCTTTGGAACTGTGGTTTGTTGCTTGCATTCATAATTGAAGAAAATGCTAAATTTTAGGCAGTTCTTAGTGAAAAATTTCCAGTTAAGTTCATAGACATATCTATATATTTGTGGGGATCCATGGACTTCAGCTCAAGAAGCTCTGATAAAAATAAATAAAATAATATATGTAAAAATGCTTTGTAAACTGTGTGGTTTGATGCATTTGAAAGATAGGGAAATATCATACATCCTTCAATAAAAAAGAAAATTCAACCAGGTTTGAATTTTCTTGAATCTTTGGATTTCTTCTACTTGGTTTCTTCGAAGAATTTTTTAGAGGTTGGTTTGGAGTTAGCTGGGAGAGAATGATCCTTCAAACACAGGTCATTAACATCCACTTGAGGCCACCTGATCAAAAATGACTCAAACAGAACAGCTCAAAGCCCCAGAGCCAATACTTTTAAATGACCAAGGGATAGCCAACCTATCAGATGCACAGTTCAAAACACTGGTGATCAGGATGCTCACAGAATTGATTAATTTTGGCCGCAAATTAGATGAACAAATGAAGGCTATGATAAGTGAAATGAAGGAAAATGCACAGGGAACCAATAGTGATGCAAAGAACATTGGGACTCAAATCAATGGAGTGGACCAGAAGGAAGAAAGAAACAACCAAACAGAAAAGAATGAAGAAACAAGAATTCAAAAAAAAAAAAATGAGGAGAGGCTTAGGAACCTCCAGGACATCTTTAAATGTTCCAACATCCAGATTACAGGGGTACCAGAAGGGGAAGAGGAAGAGCAACAAGTGGAAAATTTATTTGAACAAATAATGAAGGAGAACTTCCCCAATCTGGCAAATAAAATTGACTTCCAGGAAGTCCAGGAAGCTCAAAGAGTCCCAAAGAAGGTGGACCCAAGGAGGAACACACCAAGGCACATCATAATTACATTAGCCAAGATTAAAATGAAGGAGAGGATTCTAGAAGCAGCAAGAGATAAGAGGACAGTTACCTACAAAGGAGTTCCCATCAGACTGTCAGCTGATTTCTCCAAAGAGACCTTACAGGCAAGAAGGGGCTGGGAAGAAGTATTCCAAGTCATGAAAGGCAAGGGCCTACATCCAAGACTGCTCTATCCAGCAAAACTTTTATTTAGAATGGAAGGGCAGATAAAGTGCTTCTCAGATAAGGTCAAGTTCAAGGAATTCATCATCACCAAGCCCTTATTATATGAAATGTTAAAGGGACTTATCTAAGAAAAAGAAGATGAAAAAATATGAATAGAGAAAGGACAGCAAACTCACAGTTATTAACATCTACACCCAATAAAAAAGCAGACTAAGTGGACACCTAAATCAGGAGCAGAGCCACATAAATGGAGATCACGTGGAAGGTTAGCAACAGGGGAGTGGGAGGAGGAAGGTGGGGAGAAGGTACAGAGAATAAGTAGCATAGAAGGTGGGGAGAAAATTGACAGGGAGAGGGCAAGAGTAGTGTGGGAAATGTAGAAGCTAAAGAACTTATGACACATGGATATGAACTAAAGGAGGGAGTGTAGGTGGGAGGGTGTTCAGGGTGGAGGGGAATGAAGGGGGGATTGGACAACTATAATGGAATAATCAATAAAATATATTTAAAAAAACACATCTACCTCATTTAGGATGGGTGGAAAAGAAACATCCCCACTCACGATGGAGTCTCCGTGCAATTGTCAGTCTGGCACTGTGGGGACTCTCACAAGAGTCAAAGGAAAAAAAAAAGCAAACCTCACTTACCATAGGTAAGCAAATCACCAATAGCCTGTGTCCAGCATCCTATAATGAAGGTATATTTAAAGTATCAGGAGAGATGCCTCAAACTGAGATATGCCTCAAACAGGAATTATGCCAGGTATTAAGTGTTGGTTGCGGGAAAGCAGAGGAGACCTAGAGTGGAAGAGAGGCACACATTACCATGAGAAGCCTTAATCCATTCTGTTGGCCCTTTTCCAAAACAAAGAGCCCATTTCAGGGACTGTTCCACACTAGGTGTTCAGAGCCTCCAGACATCTTCCTGGTCACAGAGATAGGGCAGACAGAGCAGAAAGGAGAATATTGAAGATAGATCGTTTTCTAAGGCATTGTTGCTGGGCTCATTCTGAGCAAGTATTTTGTTTTCTACTGAAGGGCCTTATCGGGGGGGAAGAGAGATTTTTCTCCTTCCAGAGAAAAATGGAGATACAGGGGCACTGATAGTTTAAGAAGATTATTTCCCCACACAGGAGTTGCTGGGGAAATTGAAAGTGTACGCTTGGTAGGAGCCATAGCAGAAATTGTTGGTAGAAGAATGCTAGACAGTATTCTTCTGCAATGCCACCTCCTTGAAGATTTCAGCAAGCTTCTGGGATTGCTGCCTTCTCGTGTGCACCACCAAGAGTATCTTGATGGGATGGTTAGGGGAACACGTCCAAGCTCTTGATGGCACAGACATTGCAGCCTCCTCTAGCTGCCAGGCATTTTGAGCACTGGGGCCCATGACAACAGGTGGCAGGAGCTCTAGCACAGCCTGCTTCTCTGCATGTGATGCTGCCCCCATACAGGTTCCACAGCTCTCCTCACTCCAGCAGTCCTGTTCTTCCACTTTGAGGCTGTCCATTTTGCAAAGAGAATCTGGGTGACATATTTGGAGGGAGGGCGCAATTTCTCCTGTTTCCTTTAAATTCGCACAAACCAGGGCTCCTTTACTTAATTCCTTGTGAAGGACACGTGCTAAACACTTGGGCCTCCCAGTGACCTGTCTGCTTAGTCACATCCATTCACTTATGTATTGTTGACAGCTGTTTTCTAGCTAGAAAGGTAGAGTTGAGTGGCGGTGACAGAGACCTTATGATCTGCAAAGGGGAGTGTATTTTCTACTTCTCTGTTGGCAGAAAAAGGATTCCAACCCCAGATTTACATAATGAAGATATGGGTCAGAACAGCTGAAAAATAGAGGATTCAAAGAGTTAAAGGAGGACAATTGAATTTATGGTCTTAAGAGCAGAAAAACAAGAGAAATAGCTTGTTGTTTGCAATGTGATAGTAACAGGCACTGGACTTTTTTTTTTTTTTTTTTGGTGTGAGGCTACTGGTCAAACACTTTACATGCATTGTTTCTTTTCACCTCCACAAAGTGGGTGCTAATTGTGATTCCCATTTCACAGTGGAGAAAATAGAAGCCCAGAGATGTTGAGTCAGTACCTTGGTCATCCAGCTAGTAAATGGTAGGGTGGGAATTAAAACCCTGGGAGTGATTCCCACAGCCCACAGTCTTGACCACGAGGTCATCCTGTCAACAGAGTCCTTGACATATGATGGCCTAGGAATGGCTATTTCCTCAACTGCCCAGCTCAATGGCCCCCAAAGTACTAGCACAGACTGGTAGTAGTGGCTGTTTTACAGGAAAGTTGGATTCATTAGGTCTTCAGTGGTCCCCTGAAAATGTGCTGGTAGATATTGGCATCAGGAGGCCTTCCATGCCCAGTGGTAATTTCTTACATTCCCATCTTATTACTAGCTCTTATGAAGAAGAAAACCCAATGTCAGTGACACTGCTTTTTGTTATGTTGAAAATTTGTTATGGGATGAGGTAGAAATATCAAAAATTTAACCCCAAGTTGGCATAATAAATAATACTTTATAAAAATATTTTTGCATTTAAAAATCTCAGCCAACTTCACAAGCAGTTACTATTTACTATGACATTATTCCCTTGGGGATTGTAATGGAGTGTGGCTGTTTTGAGACTTGAAGAGTCCCTTTAATTTGTATAATTTTTTCCTGGTTCTTTCTGGCTAAAGCAGTACTTCATCAATATTTGAAAACAGAATGTTATGTACCCATTTCTCTCTTTGTATATATTAGCATTTACCTAAATTAATATTTCTGGCACAGACTAGGTTCAAAAGACTCTTGTTTATGCTACTGGCCATAATTAAAAGAAAGGAAAAATAACCTTTGAGGGCAAAGTACAAGCATAATAGCACTTAATTCACAATCTCCTTGTGAAGATTGATGAGCTCAGATACACAAGACACATAGCTTGGTGTTGGCTACAGATGGTGGTTCCATGCTCAGCTTTTCTTTAACAAGGAAGTTGGATACCTTCACATCTCATCTACCATAATTATGATCACGAATGACCATGACTGTGCCCCTTGGTGCTAACTCTGTATGAGGAGCTGTGGCCTCCACATGGTGAAAAGGGGAGAAGAAAACTTCTCACTTATATTTACTTTTAATCTCTTCTGTTAAATTATTCTTGGTATATACTTTCTAATGTACATATTATGTTATCCAGTGATGCATAGATATTAATATTAATAAGCAGATGTTCTACAACTTTGTAATGAAGGGGCATACGGACAAAACTCATCATTTTACATTGCTTATCCCAGTATTTAAGTAGCACTAGACTTTAAGGAGTCCCAAAATGGAATGCCTTGGGGACAAGTGACCAAGTGAAGAGCACACACCCCACCTAAAGTGGCAGCTCCGCAGAGCTCCCACTACCTGTTCAGGCTGAGTGTCACTATGTAGAAATGAGGACCCAGCTTGGCCTGATCTATATACTTTCCAAGAGAAACTGAAAAGTTAATTTTTATGTGAAATCTTGCAATTTATGAGTGAAATCTCACTATATGTAAATTTGGAAACTTTAAAGCAACACAGTGCTGGCCAAAAAACTACATCTGTTGGCCAGATCTGGATTCCGTGTTTGCAAACTGTATCCTTGATGTTAAGTCCAAATATTTCCATGGTTAAATAAATTTGCAAAATGCAATAGAAAGAGGTTCTTCTTAAATATTCTTAATGCAGATCAGCATATTAAATGCTCTGAGTAGTGCAAAAAGGTACCCTGTTTAAGCTTTGTTTAAGCCACTTCCTTCCCACGTTACAATAACCTACAGAAGTATGATTGCCGAGAGTACACACTGAGAAGTGCTGTACTGTCTCATTTAACCCTGCCAATAACTGTGCAAAGGAGGTATTACTATTTATATTCTCCCTTTATACACAAAAATAATTGAGGTTATGAAAGGTTAAGAACATTTTTCATAGTCATAGAGCTAGTGAGGGACAGACTCTGTCTCTGACCTCAGAGTTAAATCTGTTTCCCTACATTTCATAACTCAAGTCCCCCCAAAATCCCCCCTGGACTTTGTATTTTTTTTTATATAACTGGTAAAAGAACAATTTCAGGAGTCAGAATCTGTTCTTTGGTAGGATTTTTTAGGAAAAAAACCCGTAGCCTGTAGAAATATATCAAATGACCCTGGTTCTATAAGTCACACAAACACAGAAGACTCACTTTATAGCCATGTGTTCTACTTGACACTACTTCCTCCGGGGAGGCTTGTGGATCCCCTCCCCAACACTCTATCCTTCCCTGGGTGTTTTGAAATGACTCTTCTGGCTCTCTCCTTTCCCTCTCTCCCTCCCTCCCTCCCTCCCTCCCTGAACTCCATCACCTTTCTCCCCAACCAGCTTGCAAGCCCTGGTTCAGCTGGCCTTGACCAGCTCCCTCTGCAGAAACCCAAGTAGGAGCCAGAGGGAGGGCTAGGTCAGGGACTGGGTTGAAGAGAGAGGAGATCTGGGAGGTCCTGCTGTGTGGTGCTGGGGTTTGGAAATACACTGAGATGGCTGGGGTGGGGCTTGGCTGAAAAGGGGTAAAGAAGGCCTGAATTTCAGCCTGGACTCTTTTACTCTATCTGGACACCAAATGCAGAATGAGGGCTGCCATTTGGATAGCCTTAAACCAAATCCCATTCCCAGGAGTGAGACATCCATCCCTGCCATGTTTTAAAGATACCCACAGAGGATCCTTAATCTCAAAAAGGGAATTCATGTCCTCCCTTGGCAATCACTCCCAGGCTTGACCAACCAGCACTCAGAGGAAAAAGTTCATACTTAGCTTGCATAGAAACTCTTCCTGCTGTGTTTTTTTCTGTGCCTTTTCAGAGTCCCCGAAGGACATGAGTCTCCGCCCTCCACATATTAACCTTTGATAAACTTAAGGGCAACAGGGCATCAGACAGAACTGAACTGAGTCTCAGAGCAGTTTTCTCTTGGGCAACTTACCTAACATTTCTGTGCCTCAGTTTCTTCTTCTGTAAAATAGGGTAAAAACACAGTACCTCCAAGAAAAATGAAAGCATACAACCATGCAAAAACTTGCACATGAATACTCAGAGCAACATTAATTATAATCTCCTCAAAGTAGAAACAACCCAAGTGTCTACCAACTTATGAATGGATAAATAAAATGTGGTCTATCCACACAATGACTACAATCATAAGAAGGAATGAAGTACTGTTACATGCTCCAACTTGGATGACCCTGGAAAACTTGCTCAGTTAAAGAAGCCAGTCATAAAAGATTATATATGGTATAATTTCATTTATATGAAATGTCCAGAATATATAAAGACAAAAAGTAGAATCATGGTTGTTAGGGCTGGTGGAAGTGGGGATGAGGAGTCACTGCTAATGGGTATGGAGTTTCCTTTTGGGATGATGAAAATGTAAATTGATTGTGGTTATGATTATAAACTCTGTGAATATACTAAAAACCACTGAATTATATACTTTCAATGGATGAAATATATGGTATGTGAATTATACCTCAATGAAAATAATTTAAAGAAGAAAAAAACAGTTCTTACAACATAGGGTTATTGTGGAAATTAAATAATATACAGCCTGGTAAGCACAATGCCTGATAAGCAATCAATAAATAGTATCTTCAATAATAATATCAATAACGATAATTAATGTTTCTATTATATTATAGTATCACAAAAATAATAACTATACAGAATAGTATATGTAATTATGTTAAATTTAATTATCATAAAATAATTATAATAAATTATTTTCATCCTCTGCTGTCTCTTCCTCTTAAAACTTTCTGGTTTGGGAATGGTCCTCCAATTTTTTAACCTTATTAAAATTATTTGTGAATATTTTGAAGATTATATTACATACATCATAACTATAATATATCTGATATTATTCAGTGAGGATATATAAGAATAATACATACTTCATGCTATACAAAGGTATATAAAACATAACATTTTATATAATACTTCATGCTATACAAAGGTATATAAAGCATAACATTTTATTTAATTATTATAAAATATAATGTTAGTAGTAGTAGTATTCACCCTGTGACTTTCTCTTCAACCATTCTGATTTTAGAATGGTTTCCCCAGTTCTTTGAATGTTTCCTGGCCCCTGATATGTTTGGTAGGAATACAGCTCTGAGTTTGGAGAAATTAAATTACTACAATCATTACTCCAATTCAACTGTCTTGTGTATGTCCCGCCAGAAAACAGAAAAAAACAAAACAAAACAAATCAAAACAAAACAAAACAAAACAAAACAAAACAAAACAAAACAAAACAAAACAAAACAAAACAAAACAAAACAAAACAAAACACCGCGGTGACCTCCTTCAGCTAGGAGAGAGGCGAAAGAGGAGAAGGCGGCCCAGTAGCGGTAACCTGGCTTGCCTGTCCAGGCAGTCCTGGACAGCAATCCCGAGGAAGGGTCCTTTCCCTTCAGCCACCTTCCAAGTCCCCGTGAACCCTCCGTAATGGGATCCTGGCAGCTGCAGGTCGGATCCCGGCTGAGCTCTCTTCCACCTTACTGGAGGTGCAGGCACAGGTGTCCCATTTTCATTAAAATGGCCAACCCCGGCGCCTACTTGATCTGATAACAAAGACATCCGTGAAAACGGTGTCTGCCTTGCGTGGCCAAGCTGGGGACAAGACAGTGCTCTCCCCAGGGGGTGCTGGCCACCTGACATCTTCACTGAGAGCTGGGCCACTATTTATTCAGTCACGGGTGAGTGCAGGACTTCTGAGAAATTCCCGCTGGGCCGAGTTACTGCAACTTCGAACCCGCTTCTCCAAAGACTGACGAGGCCTACGGAAGGCAGCAGCAGCAGCACCTCCTCCCCCAGCCCGGAGGTAGGAGACTTCAGTGGGGTTTCAGAAACGGAGCCCCAAGGGCTTTACCCTGAACAGACACTCTGGACCTGAAATTTCCCCCTGAAATTTCCCCGCCATCTCGGTTTCCCTTAATTCCTGCTAACCAGACACCTGGCAAGAATTAGGTTTCATACTCGATGAACAAATTAATTCTGGTGGAAAAGGAAACATCGTTCTTTTGTAGCTATCTTTGTGGTTCTTGGGGGCTGTGCCTGACATGGTAACAACATTCTTATAAATACAGATACTCTATATATTTAAAAGTTCTTTTGAGAGGAAAAAATATGTTTATGAAAGCTTCCCCTCCACCCCCACCCCAAAGACTGTTAGATGCAAAATCACTTAGAGGAAAAGGTTTAAAAATTGGAATCACAGAACATCGGAGTTTGGTTATGCAGCAAGGATGAAGGCCCAGGTCTCTCATGCTGCTTCTCTGTGTGGATGAGGAACAGGCAACACAGCCAGGGCACAGCACACCAGGCACAGGGCACAGGGCTGATGATTGGCAGGTGTCACTTAGTTCTTTTTTTGCTTTCTTAGCTGGGCATCTTTGAGCAAGGCACAGTCTGCCAAGCCATTTATGGGAGCTCTGGATGGGGTTCACCTGTCCTCCACCCTACTCCCCCATTTAATTCTAAATGTGGAGGGTCAGAGATATAAACCGACCTCTCCAAGATCACACAGCCAGGCAGTCACAAAACTTTTTGTGGTGAATGGAGTCCTAACAGCCCTCCCTAACAGTGTACCTTGAACCCAGGGAGGAGCTATGGTTGCCAAATGCCTCCCAGACAGCAGCATCTATAGAAGCCCCATAGTGTTTTTGTAAACCCTTGAGTTCTCAGATAAAAAGAAAAAGGCTGTGGGGGGAATCATTTCAACATTCTTTTATGCTGTATAGTTCTGAAAAGAGTAGAAATAAAAGTATTGGACAAGAAAATGGGGAAAATTTCATGAAGATTTAGAAAATGGGGAAATTTTCACGAAGAAAGGTTGTAAAAATTGTGATATATATAGTGAATATGGATTCAGTCCGTATATTTGGAGCTCCTAAAGCATCATTTGTCTTGATATAACTACGCCAATTCAATTTTGATTTTGGGCCCATCTCTTCATGTTGGCAGGAGTCTTAGTCTCAGTCATTTTAGGGATTTGTCACTCTTGATACCTAAAGTCTACCTCTGTGCTGAGGGATGGCCTTGTGAGGGGACCTTCTGGCTGCTGGACCACAGAAGTGGTCTTGGGGGTTACACTGTCACTATTCACAGAAGTTGGTTCTGGAGCTTGTGGTGTTTCATTGTGAAACTTGGGAAATAGGGCTCATTTGCTGTGCTACACCATTGAGTCATTTTTTTTTTTTCTGGAACTCTGCTGTTTCCTCAGGACACTGCCAGGAAGCTGAACCCTGGGTTCTTGTTGCTACTGGCCCCACAGGACCCTTTCCTTTGTGCCTCTCCAAGACCCCTCTCAACCCCTAACCTCTTTGCCTCTGCCCTAAAAAAAGATAGGCTCTGTCTGCTTTCTGTCTTGCCACAAAATTTTGCTGGAAGCTCAGAAGTTCAGAACCTGCTATCTGCTTAAATGAGAAAAAGAGTACCCAAATATGTTACACTATTTATATTCCAGCCCCACAAATATAGGATTTTGTTCTAGATGAGACTCTGAAATTATTCATCCTAAATTCCTTATTTTGCAAACCAAAAGACAAAATAATTGAGCTAGTCAGTGCAAAATGCAGGATATGAAGGGAAAATTTTTCACATGGTTAAGATCACATATTAAATATGACTCAGTAGTTCACACCTCAACTAATTCCAGGAAAAATTACTTTCAAGTTAAAAATAAAAATTCTTTTGTCAGGTAGATAAACATCCATAATCTTTACCTGTTTTATGTGCTTAGATTTAGGGATGAGGGATTTTTTAGATCAGTTCACTTATTTCCTAAAGAATTATGTTTATTGGCAATAACATGCTCTTAGAGATCATTTTCCTCAATAATGCTGCCATAAGGAAGGATTTATGTCCTTACTGATGGTGCAAGCAGATACTGAGACGTGTCTCTCTGGAGAGTTGTTTTCTTACTGGTTTCACCATACAGATGGCAGCATCTCTCAGCAATAAGATCAACAATGCCATAAACCCCACCCCCTGCCCTAGCTTGGCAATTAATATCTGAATATTCTTCAATTAATCACATTTGATTCATTTACAAATTTAGTGAACTGAATGGAAATGTGGATTTATTTGATACTGAGAGTAGCAGTCAACTTACAAATTCTTGGGTGTGTAACTCCTCTGAAGCCAAGATGGAATCAAGGCGGGTGCCCCATAGAACTGAGAGATCTTGTGAATATCATTAAACACCTTGAAATGGACATTTTTTCCATTGAGCAGTGGGAAGGGTTCCATAACAGAGCATCTGAAGCCAAGGGAGGCGGGAGAGAAGTAAGAGATGGTACTGAGAACAATCTCATTGTCCTTTCTTGATGCTTACAGCTGGACTGTGAGAGCCAGGGCAAATTCTAGGCAAGGAATATATTATGTAGGAACTTATTACATGGGTTTGATATGACTAGCTTTCTCCTAAGTGAGAATCCAATGTAAAAATAACGGAAGCCCACTTTTATTTGGCATTTTATTTGATCAGGTACTGGTAAAAGCGTTATCTTGTCAGCCCTCACAATCATTCTATGAAGTAAGCACTGTTGCTATACCCATTTTACAAATGGGGAAGCGAAGCACAAAGGAGTTCGTACTAGCTTTAGGTCACAGAGCAGAGCCATTACTGGGAACCATGTCTCCCTGACTACCCAGGGAGCAGCCTTAGCCATGAAGGGGATGGTACACTTGTACATTGTGCCCTCCATGGTAGATAATATAACATGACAAATGCAGCTGATAATAGACTCAACATGAATTTGGGACTAATTGGCCTCCTTGGACTTCAGACTTAACTACATGTGCCAATTTTCTTGGGGCATTGCAAAAGAATATTTCTCAATCCCACTTAATAAAAATTTAAGTCTTAAAACATCCCTCAGGAATTATTTTAATGACTTCTAACATCAACATAAGAGATGATGTCCAGAAGAATGGAGGGAAAATTAAAATTTGTGTGGAGAATGGAGGAAAGCATACAGATAACATGTACCTGGCATGCATGAGGAGATTGTGGCCACCCTATATAAAAATGGACACAAGACATGTGAAAAGCCACGTTTATAGACCCATTTTGTCAATCACTCATTTATTTATTAATTCCACAATTCTTTACTGAGTATCTATCACATGCTCAATACTCCAGAGATAGCAGAGCGTGGTGATTAAGAGCATGAATTCAAGCCAGACTGCTCTGCAACTTATTGTCCGCATGATCTTGGGCACATTGCTTAGCCTTTTACTGCCTTAGTTTTCTCATATGCAAAATGGGGATAACTCTTTCTATAATTCTCAGGTCCCCAAATCATAGTGTGGGTTAAATAAGTTAAATATTAAATGAGCTAATATATGTTGCTGAGGCCAAAATCTTAGGAGCATCTTTCATTCTCCTTTTTCCCCTTTCTCCCTGCCACTACATAATCCTAAATTCACCTACTTTTCTCAGTTCCACTGCTATGTCCAATTTCTTTTCCCTGGACCACCCTCATGACCAAACTTTTACTTCTTTCTTGTCCATTCTCCACAGTAATCAAAAAAGCTTAGTAAAATATAGTTCATCCCATTGTGCCTTTCAAAACCCTCCCATTGGTTTCCCATTGTAGACAGAAGAAAGTTCAAACTTCTTACCATGTCCTAGATGAAGAGTTGCCTGGTAAAAAACACTTCCCAGTTAAATTTGAATTCTAGGAAAACATAATAAAAGTTTAGTGTAAGTGTATCCCAAGTATTGCATGGGACATAGTTATAGTATTAATACTATATATTACTCACTGCTTACCTGAAATTCCAGTTTAACTGAGTGTCTGGAATTTATTTGTTTATTTCCAAATATGATAGCCCTACCAAAGAGGGCCTCTGAGTTGGAGCTCTGCTCACCAAATCTCACTCCGATCTTCTAGGCTTATAGGCCTCTCCTCCACACCCCTTCCTTCCTCCTGTCGGAAGGATTTCTCCTTGCTCTTCTGCTTGGAATCTCCTGCTCTTATATGTTGCCATGGCTGGCTGCATCTTGTTATTCAGGTCTTCCCTCAAATGTCATTTCCTCAGAAAGGCCTTATCAGACTACTCAACCTTTACCTGAGGAATGCAGGGGAGGGGTCTTTCTTTCTTTCTTTTTTAAATTTCAGTCAGATTTATTGAGGTATAATTGATTGTGTTAGAGAGCGCTGGCTGCTATAACAAAATAGCATAGCCTAGGTGGCTTATAAACAAAGAAATTTACTTCTCAAAATTCTTAAGGCTACGAGTCCAAGCCATCAGCAAATTCCATGTCTGGTGACAACCTGCTTCCTGGTTCCTGTCTTCTGGCTGTGCCCTCACATGGTGGAAGGCATAAGGAGCATACAGATCCCATTCAAGAGGGCTCCACCCTCATGATCCAAACACCTCCCAAAAGTCCAACTTCTAAATACCATCTCATTGGAAATTAGGTTTTAACATATGAATTTGCCAGGGGCACAAACATACAGTTAATGGCCTTGATACACAGTAAAATCCATTCTTTTCTGTGTACAATTCTATCAGTTTTGACAAATGCATATGCTCATGTAACCATGAAAACTATCAAGACACAGAACAGTTTCTTCACCTCCACAAATCCCTCGTGCTCCTGAGGGATTTGCCCCCATTCTCAACCCCTGACAACCACGTGACCCCTTGTCTGCCCATCCAGTTTTGCCTTTTTGGGAGTGACATCATAATGGAATCATACAGAATACAGCTTTTTGAATCCGGCTTCACTCATTCAGCATAGTGCATTTGAGGTTTATCCATGTTGTTGCCTTTGTGAGACTTAATTCCCTGTTATTGTGGAATAACACTTCATTGTATGGATATATCACTGCTTGCTTGTTTATCTGTTCATCAGATGAAGAAAATTTGGGGTTATTTCCAATTTTATGAATAAAGCAAATGGTTATGACATGTTTATTTGCATATAGAATTTTGTGTGAGTCTAATTTTTTATTTCTCTAAGTACATAGGAGTGGAATTGCTGGTTCATAAGGTTAGTATATTTTTAACATCATAAGAAACTACCAAATTATTTTCCAATGTGGTTGTGCTATTTTGCATTCCCATCAGCCACAATGAGAGCTTCGGTCATTCTATAACCTCATCAGCCATACTGTCAGCTTTTCAAAAAGCCATTTTAATACTAGTGTTGTAGAGTCTCATTGTGGTTTTCACTTATATTTCCCTAATAACAATTGAGTAACTTTTTACTTGAGCATCTTTTCTTGTACTTATTCATTATCTGCATATCTTCTTAATGGACTGTTTGTTCAAATTCTTTTGCCCATTTTAAAAATGGGTCACTTGTCTTCTTGCGATGAGTTTTGAGAGACCTTTCTATATTCTAAATACAAGTCTTTAACAGATATGCATTTCGTGAGTACTTTCCCCCTGTCTGTGGCTTATTTTTCCATTTTCTTATTGGCTGACCATTGAATTTTTGGTAACTTCTTCCCTATAACTTTCAACTGCAGGATGATTTTATTATGCTCACACCACTTACTGCTTTCTGGAATGATCTTGTTCATTATGGGGTGCTGCCCACTACAATGCAAGTGTCACAGGGACAGGGATCTGTCTGAGTCACCATTATATTTTCAGGACTCGGATCTGTGCCTGGCACATAATAGGTACACAACAAATACTTGTTGAATAAATAGTAATTACATCCACTAATACTTCCTGAATGCTTATTAGGCTGTTGGCACTCTACTAATTACTTCTTATGAGTTAGCTCATTTAAACCTCAAAATAATGCTATGGATATGTCCTATTATTGCCTCCATTTAATAAGGATGTGCTAAAAACTAATAAATAATTTGCTGGTTATTTAGCTATCTTAGCTCAGAGTCTTCTATACTCTCTTCTGTGGTGCTTGGTCTGGGACTCTGAAGGCCCCACCTGTGTTTGGCCAGCCACTTTCTGTTAGCTTCACCAGTAGCAGGTGCTAGAGGGACCTGGGAAGATGGAGGAGAGAGAAGGACATGCTGCTGCTGGGTTTGCTTGCTGGTGCTTTCCATATCTCTCCAGTATGGGCTTTAAACTTGGCACAGTCTATTGGTTCCATTAGCAAGAGCTGGTTCTAGGTTGCGTTTTTTTCCATTACCAAACCAGCTGTGTCAAACTTTCTCAGAGATGCCAGCACCAGCAGGTACCCCCTCCTCAAAAGACAGTTCCAGTGATGTGGGTCTCCTCCTCCAAGCCTCTATGTTCCCTCCCTCCCCTGTCCTTTGCTCCACTCCTTTTTCTTAACTGGTTCCTAATAGAACCTCTTTCTTCCCCCAGCACTTGAGGTGGTAGCTAGCTTCCTGAAGTACTACTTCTGCAATACCCTAGTGTCCCCTTTCTGCCTTTCCGTTTTCTTATCTATGGTTAGTAATACTTTCTGTTGAAATAATTGGGATCTAACTGATGCTGGAAACTGACAGTCAATAAGCATCAGATTGACAGCCAAGCAGGAGTGTGGTGCTTACATAATTAACTTCAATGAAAGGAAGAAAGTTAGAAATGCCTTTAGAGAGGAAAAAACAAAGCAAAGACAAATT
Source organism: Carollia perspicillata (assembly GCA_004027735.1). Taxonomy (NCBI): domain Eukaryota; kingdom Metazoa; phylum Chordata; class Mammalia; order Chiroptera; family Phyllostomidae; genus Carollia; species Carollia perspicillata. The sequence continues at coordinate 15,219 of PVKM010028053.1, forward strand.
TAGCAGTTATTAAAATCTATTATAATACATTCCAGAAGACTGAAACATAGTGTATGATCTTGGCAACTCCCACATGGAGCTGAGGCAGGACAATTCTTAGAAAAGTGGTGTTGGAATAGACAATACAATAAATGTTCTTTTCATTATTGTTTCAGATCCAACCTGGGCACTGCTTCTTACATGAAACCTGCTATGGAAGACCCTCTCACATGCTCTCTAGAACTGCAAAGCTCCTTATTCCTAGCCTGGGTTCCATGATAGATGATGAAAAAACCAGAATCATAACCTCACAGTATCCTTGGGTCAGGGGACAGGGGGTGTGTGTACTTATGACTTGGTTCTGGCCAATGAAGTAGAAGACATTTCTAGAGGAGGTGTCTGGGGAAAAGCTGTGCTCAAAGATGTGAAGAGACTGCTCCTCATTAAATGCGTCTCTGTTTGCTGTCCTGGATACCTCCTGCTTCTTGGTCTTGAATGTGATTGGGATGCTTGGAGCTGTGGCTGTAATATTGGACAACAATGTGACACGCCTAAAGATGAAGAACCACTGAGGAGGGCAGGAAGAAACTATGTCCGTGATGACATTGTTTAGATGTTAAATCAATGTAGCAACAGCCAGCTTCAGACTTCTTGCTAAGAGAGTAAGCCTTACGGTTTGAGTCATTGTTCAGGTTTCTGTTTCTTGTATGTAACCACATTTTACCTGGTGTACCATCAAGTCCCCCAGCTGGAAGTGCATTTCTCTCCTCTTGAATCATTAATCCTTCTTATGAATTTTCCTATAATTTTGCTGTAGGGTCTGATTAAATTTTATATGTTAAAAAGATTTCTAAATATATCCATTTTCTCTTACTACACATACCTGTGGTCATCCTACATGTATGTTTCTGCTTCTTGATTTTTCACGTGTGTTTTGAAGATCTTTTTAGTTCTACACATACAGATCTACCTTATCTATGTCGCCTTTAATAGTATAGATTTATCAGAATTTATATAAATTACATTACTAAAGAACATTTGTGTTGTTCCAGTTTCTGCACATTACATAAATTCTACATTAGTGTTCACACTTCTTCCTACCAATGTGTAAGTATTACTCAAGGGTAGACACCAAGATGTAGACTGCCTGGTTAGCTGAATGAACGCAGTTAGAAATTTAACAGGCTATACCAAACAACCTCTAATTAGGTAGTAGCAATAATAAAAGTTAAAATCATGCAACTGCTCTTTATTTGACTTCTCTTATCTTCTCAGATTCTGGAACAATAGCAATAAGGGCCTTTCAACTGGTCAGAATAACATGCTGCCCTGGTTTTTACCCCCCACCTTCTATCCCATCTGTGGGACAGTGGGGACATGAGTGGGAAGAGCACAGGTTTAACCGGCCACCAGATGGTTCTGACACGATCTGGCTGTGTGACCAAGGGGATGGTACCAGGCTTCTTTGGGCTTTTGTTTCCTTATTTGTGAAACTAGATGAGAAGACTTCCAGGATACCGAGGAAGCAGATATTGTTTAACCGACCTATTTGCCTTACCATCTTCTCCTCCCTCCATCCTTTCCTGATATTCTCCAGTCCTCAGAGATCTATGGGAAATTTAGTGTGTTTATACCCCACATAAGGATTGGTGTGGTGAGTCTGAAATAAAGACGAGCACTGATCTTCTGTAAAGAATTTCATTTCCTGCTACTGTTTGCTTCTATACATGGTGGGGGATGTGTCAAATTCATCTCTGAATCAGACCAGCATTCTGAGCAAATCCTACCCATTTTAAGTCCCCAATTAATTACTATTGAACAGATAAATCAAGTAGACTTCAATTATAGCAGTTTCAGAATGACACTCTTTTTGGAACCAGGGATTTCCAAAAATACAAAAATAAAAGCAAAACAAATCCTTGCTTTCCATTTTGACCATATGATAATCGAGGTGTTATCATTTCAATCTATGGATGCAAACTTCTCCATAAAACAAACAAACAAACAAACAGTGGTGTTGGCTCAGTAGGTTAAAGCATCATCTCACAGACCAGAAGGTTGCAAGCTTGATCCCCGGTCAGGACACATGCTTAGGTTGTAGGATCAAACACCAGCTCGGGTGTACAGGAGGCAACTGATTGATGTTTCTCTCACATTCATGTGTCTCTCTCCCTCTCTCTCTGCCTCTCCCTATTTCTCTCTCTCTTCCTCACTCTCCAAAAAGCAATAATAAACAAGTCCTTTGGTGAGGACAAAAATAATAATAAAGAAAAGAGAAAAGAAAAGAAAAGTTCTAACATCAGCACTAAGAAAATGGGAAGGGTGTTGAAGTTCATAAGAATCCTTTGCAATGCCAAGGAGGAAGAAGTGCACTGAAAAACAATACCATTTGTCAGAGAGGTCAGGTTCAGGAATAAAACTGACTGATGTGTCTGCTGAAGAAAAGCACACAGAGGCCTTCAGAAATGCAAGAAGAACAGAGGAATTTCACTGTCATGCACCATACTAAGATCAAGTAAAAGGGTCTGGATAAAAAGATGACTTTATAGCTCATACAACTTTGTGGAAAATACAATTGATCCAGGGAAGCATTATAAGCAGGCAGAGGAAATGCACAGATTATTCATGAAAAACACCATGACATGAAGAAAAAAAATCAACATTTCAACCAGGTGAGGAATGCTTGGATAAAGGATGAAAAATTTAGCATATTATGGAAAACTCCATGCTGCCATTTTAATAACTTACATTTTAAAATTTATTACTTCCCCCCAAATAAATTTTTTAGCATAGATTTAAAAAGAAATGAAGGGTAGAAAAAATTTTCTTTAAAACAAACAAATAAAAACCTCATAGTGTAAACTGAAATTAAGTGAGGAACAGCTAAATTCCATTAAACATTTATTTTATTGAATGCTTATGATAATAAATATAACAATGATACATGTAATGCAAACCAATAATTTGTATAACAGACACATAATATATAGTAAAGTATATAATTATATCATTGCTATAATATATGATGCATAATATGAACATAACAGGAAATAACATAATTTAATCTTATTATACTAATAATAGCTAATACTTATGAAGTACCTTCTATATACCAGGCCCAGTTTTTAGCATTAAAATTGGTAGGTGCTCATAAGTTTATATGAGCAATCTAAGATTTAGAAACGTTAACACGTCCAAGGTCATGCAGTTAGTAAAAAGAAAAGCTGATATTTTAACCAAGAAGATGTGAACCCACATTTGTAACTTAATTTTTAAATGTGAAGTTCTG
>PVKM010028054.1:0-13113 GCA_004027735.1 Carollia perspicillata
GACTATTGAAGTCCTCACAAACTACAGACATGCCTGGTAACAAGGACACATACTTGCTTTAGGAAGAACAGACACTTTAAAAAGCAAGCTTCTACCAGAGTTCTAACGGGTATGTGACTTCAAAACAGAAATTAAGATGAAAAACGAAGCAAACAAAACTGCAGGGCTAAGGTAGTTAGGTACAATTAATCTGCCCATTCTTGCCTCAAATAGGGAAGCCTGACATGTTATTAGGAACTTTTTAAATCAACAGTCTAATTATGCTTCTCCATCAGCTTTCAAATAGCCAGATGTCTTAAATTACAGTGTGCGCTGACTCTAAGAAGACATAAGTAATCGTTTTACAATTAGTTCCAGTAGTTGAAAGGGCCAGTTCTTTATGCTATATAATGAAAACAGTAACAATGCAACTTGCAAAAGAACAGCTTTAAAGATAACCCAGGGCACTTATGGTGAGAACACTCCCTGGGACTATAAAAGGAGCAAAGGAACTGTTTCTTGCACCACCATGGTTCTCGCCTTGCCAACCCCCGCACAGATTCCCTGCGTGCAAACCACGGATGTGCAAGGAAGCCAAGCCCGCGCACCTGACACCCGACACACCTGTTGAACCCAATCCCCCAGAATGTCAATATTCGTTGAGCTGTGTTCAGTACAGTCCGAAAGGGCTACTGATGTAAAAGCAAAGAGGAGTTATTCCTAGAGGAGCGCTCCTCCCCAAAGATCAACAACGACCTAGTAAGTAAAAATGCTTGGAGAGCAGTAACAATAACCACTTTTCCAAGCAGGGGTTCTTACACAGGAGGTACACACAGACAGTGGAGGGGTCTAGCTGGAAATCTTCGGCAAATATCCAAACGTGTATTATAGGTGCATTGGAATGGGAAAGGGTTCAGAGTGTCCCATCCATCACACGTTCAAAGGAGTCTGAGACCCTCGCAAAAGCTGGTGACCATTAGTTTACAGTAGGTCTAACGACGCCCGAGTTATGAAGTCAGTTTGGGGAGTTCCGCTGCCATCCTTCCTTTTTTGAACAAATAACGTTCCACTTCCCCTTCTCCCAGCTTCAATCGGAAGTACATTAGGCCATCGCTCACTCTGTAACATCAAGATGGCCTCTTTACAAGCCTGTTTGTAAATTATGGGTGGACGTGGGAGGGGCAAGGTAATGCTGGGCTCGTCCCAGAGCAGAAGCAAAGTCGCCTTTCTCTCAGGGAAGTTGCTTCCACTGTGTCTGATACCGGCAGCGACGCACCAATCAGCGAAACCCTAACATGTGTTTTACAAACACAGAGCGCATTCATTATGTTTGTTTACAGCGCGACTTTCTGATCTTTACATAACTTGTTTAATTCTAAGAAATAACCTTAAAAGAGGCACAAAAAAGTGCAAAACTCCATGAAGGGGACTTCCTACCCATCCCAGCCGCTTTACAGGGAAATAGCTTGTCCCCAGGTCAACCAGCAGCCGGGAGATTATACCCGCATTGGGGGAGGTTAAAGACTAAAAACGCGGCCTCGCCAGGAGAGTCGTTACCGTCAACGGGGCACTCAGGGTCCGAGTCGCTGCTCATCGCTGCTCCCCAACTCCGGGCTGCCCCCTGGGCGCGGCTTCTGTAGTCTAGGCAGCCGCTGCGGTTGCTGAGGCAGCGCCCCCCTCAGGGACGCGCAGGTGAACCCGGCAGCCGCAGGGCGCCGCCACTGCAAGGGGAGGGGCCGGGACGCGCGCTGGGTGCTGCTTTCACCTTGCCAAGGGAGGCTCCAGTGCCAGCCTCTTGAGGACCGCGGCCCTCTATTAATACTTGGCATGGGACTGGCTGCATGCCACTGACTTGACCCAGGGCCAGAGTCCCTCGACCCTCTCTGGGGAGGGATGGGGACTGCGTAGGAGCTCGGGTAATTTGCCTGGGTAGGAATAGGTAGGAAAAGCGGCGGGGGGTTGGGCAGGCAGGTGAGTGAGCCTTGGCCTGTGATGTTCCCAGCATCCAGCTTTTTTTTTTTTAGAGTAAGTACCTCGCTGGGGCCCATCTGGCCTGAGAAACCCTAAGCTAAATATGATGCCTGCTCAGGGAATCTCTGTTAGGGTATCTGAGGTGAACAGGATCCGCTACCTATTCATTCAGTACTGCCTTGACATTTAAGAGTTCTACAAGCAAATTCCTTTCCCAGATCTTCCCAGATCGTGTTTCAGACTTTTGCCTCTGCATAATGCCAAGTCTGGAGAAGGGAAAGGGGTAAGCACCGTGTTGCCTGGAAGTAATAAGCAAAAGAGGTGGTGAATTAGAAAGGTGACTTATTTGCTTGGGATTTAGACTACAATTTTCCCAACACTGTGTGTTTTCCAACAAGCCGGGGGAAATTGGGTGTTAGCCATGGTCCCATTGTAAATTTAAATGTAATTAGTGAATGCTGCTTTTTTGTCATTCCTCCAACAAGCTTTATGTTTAAAGTTAACTTCCCTTAGGAGCTTTGAACTGGGCTGTTGATACAATGGGCGCAATCAGCTAATGCCACCTCAAAGCACATTTATGACAGCTGCATTAGGGAACTGCGTGTGTAATCCAGACCCTTCAAGGTTGGGAAGAAAAGCCTGGTTTGCGTGTGCACAGAGCCTGGTCTCGTTCCTTTGCAGGCAACTTAACTTCCTCTGGTAGCATCATTAAAGCCCCTACCAGTGGCGACAGTGCAGACTCGTCCTCCAAAATCAGAACTCGTTGTTCCTAATATGCCTACAACTGCAGCTATTACAATATTAGTATTAAGACCCCACAGATAGGTTTGATGAAGTTTCTGAGTCCCCTCCCCATCCACTCTTCCTTATCCAGCTTCACCAGAGAAAGGACTGAGATCTGTCTAGTGATGAAAGCATAAATAAGAATGTCAGGAGTTAATCATTGGTAACTCTCTTTAAAAATACCTTTTTTTTTCATTTTCTTTCTTTTTTTCTTTTTCTTTTTTTTTTTAGCATTATAACAAGGGAATTCTTTCAACTCTAGATCAGAACAGTGACTAATGTCAGCTCTGGTAAATTATATATATCTCCCTGTGTGAGACTAATAACCAAGGCCAGCTGGGACCGCAGTGTATTACAGAAATGACAAGGAATGACACTCCTGCCCCCTCCCCTTCCTACACCAACCAGGAGAAATGCCATTCAAAATTTCTTAGATTGAAAACCAGAAACTATTCTATGAGCTCACCTCTTGCTGGCTTATCTCAACTTTCATATTTATTCCTAAACAAAGGCATTCTGTTATATTCTTTCTTGCTTTTATTCTTCAATTACTGAGCACTTCCCCTGGGTGCTTACTAAGAATTTAAAGTAAAAATTTCCCCCCAAATACCTTAGTGTAGTTGAGAGAAACAGGATGAGAGCCAGCTAACCTTTCTTAGATATTTTATGTTCCATGAAATAAATGAGGCATTGAAGAGCCACAGTTGAGGGGATGGCTGATTCTTTCTGAAGGATTAAGAAATGTTTCCAACCAGAAGTGACAATCTTCACTAATGATAGTTGCTATCATTTTTAACCATGTATTATCAACTAAGCCCTCTGCCAACTGATTTTCATACATTCCCTCCTCTAATCCTTATAATGAGAATTATTATTGTCCTCTTTTTAGAGATGGACAAACAGAGGCTCATTTTAAGTGACCTGTCTACAGACACGGAGGTGAAGAGTTTCAGACGCATGATTGGAATGCAGCTCTCTATAAGCATAAAGCCTGTGCCTCATTTCTACCCGGGATGACACAGACTAGCAAAGATACTTTTCACAATCTGTACTAAGAGCTTTTCAGCAAAAACCTTTCAGAAAAATCGGTCCTCAGAGAGTACAAGTATTTGGAAAATGAATTCGAGTTTATCATATTGGCAGGGTTGAGGAAACGAGGTAGCATACCAGCAGTCCGGGCAGAGGAACAAACATGGGCAAAGAGTTAGCATCAGGCCCAGCATTGATAATTGGGTCGATGTTTCTTGGAACGGGTGAAGTGGGGTCTGGAAGTGTCCAGAGATAAGGGGAGAGAAGGGAGCAGGTCCCAGGTCATGGAAGACCTGTAGACCACATTTAGGAGCTTAGACTTTGTCTCACAGGCAGTGAAGAACCACTGAAGGGTTTTAATCTGGGGACTGATGGAGAGAGGCAGTAGCATTTGGAAGGCAGAGGCAGGGGTGGCCACTGGGTGAAGCCAGAGCTGAAGATACCAGTCTCGATAATCAAGGTGAGAGATGACCATTGCTGCCACCAGGGCAGGGACAGTAAGGACTGGGAGGAGGGGCAGATAGGTGATACAAATGGCGGGGTGTGTAAAAGCAGAGTGTGCGTAGGGGCCCCTGTCTGCCTCTTCCATTGCTGAAGCCACAACCCAGAACAATGTGAGGCATGGACCAGGCCCTGAGTAAGTTGTTGTTAAATGAACACATCAACAGGACTTGGTTTGTGACCAGATTCAGAAGTGGCAGGAGAATGCCTAATGAGGTGTCCCTTCTCTTAGTGTTTTCTACATCTTTCTCATCAGTAGACTCATCTAGGGCAGTTACTAAAAATACAGATTCCTAGCACCTTCTCTCCAATTCCTAGGTCTTAGCTGGAAACCTGAAGTCTATATTGTTAACAAGCACTAATGATTACCCATATTTTTGGACACACCTAGATTTTAGAGAAGGAAAATAGGGGGGAAATTGAACAAAAAATGTGGTAAATATTTAATAACATAAATAACATAATATTTTGCCAATGCAAATGTAAACACAACTCAACAGCAGCATTAACAACCATTATTCCTCCCAAATTGGTGGGGGGGGGTGCATCTTATAGTCTGAGAATGTGGTAGTCATGAGAAACTAGTGATTAATTTGGGAAATCCTGCTATATTGATTAGAAAGTTATAGCCAAGAGGAACAAGGGGTGTGGTGCCAGTGAAGTACATGACGGTGCTGGGCTTCTGCATTCCTTCTTCTATGTTGTTTAGAGATACACCTAGGCACTCATAACTGTATACCAGAGGACTCACACTGTGGTTACCTATGTCATTGCAAGAAAAACACGTCTATGTTGTAAGCGGTGTGACTGCCACCCACCATTAGGACCTCTGGATAAATCCACTAAGGTGTCTAGAAATCCCACCGTGGGCTCATGCCTTTGGTTTGATCAGAAAGGAGGTGGCAGTACCTCTGGAATGTTACTTCTTGGAGCGTGACTGGCAGACCACGGCTGGTCTGGGAAGTGCTCATAACTGGCCAACGAAAAGTTAAACACAGAAAATGAGAAAGTCATTTAGAAACTATGCTAGAAACACATGGACCTCGTGGACCCGGTGATGATTGTGGAGAGCCGTTCTGTGCATTGTAGGATGTTGAGCAGCATCCCTGGCATCTACCCACTAGGTGCCAGCAACATCCTCCTCCCAGTTTCGACAACCAGAAATGTCTCCAGACGTTGACCGAAGTCCGCATGAGACAAAATGTTTTAGGTTGAGAAGCACTGCTTTACAGCAACCTGACAGACAGATTTTATGTCTGTTAGTGTATCTAATAATAGAGAAATGTGATTGGGCTTGCCTTGTGCCTGTCTTTTTATTTCATTTTTCTTGTAACTTGTTATTATCATATTTTACAATTAATTTATGACAGGTTTTTAAAGAAAAGTCCTTCCCCAAATAGCTTAAAATACACTGCTATAGAAGGTCACTATTAAAATATAGAGTGGTCCTCTGTAGAAGAAAGGGTACAGCTTTGGGCTATTCTAAATAAGTCATTCTGCCATGATAACCACACATTACAAGGTGACTTATTAAGAAATTAACTAGTCCTTATTTTTTATGTTTTTTGTTTTTGCTTCTGTAGTGCACCATGGAAAAGTTGAGAACACTCCCACCATTGCCGGGAAAAAAAAAAAAGCAAAAGCAAAAGCAGCCAGAACTAGGTTCTCTATCCTCCAGCAAGAGACAGTAAGCGGTTCTCTTGTCTTTTCCAGACAGAGGATATTTTGCTGCAGAAGGGGTAGGCCAACACAGAGACAAACCCTACACGTCTTATGGCAGAAAGGCCTCGGTCGAGGACACAACCTGCCCAGCCACTGGCTGCATGTGGCCTACAAAGAGGTTTTATTTGACTCCACGTTCATTTTTTAAATTTAATTACCAAACGATTTCTCATAAAAACCCCATTCCCAGCATCTGTTGAAGAATCAGAATCTTTTGGCCATAGTGGGCCTGCCTTCCCTCACGGTGTCCATCAGCTGAAACTGAAAAGCAGCTGTCATCCTTAGTCCTCTCCTTCGGTCTCCTGGCACAGCCCACTTTCTGGTACGTGCCAGCATGTGATTGGCAGTGCCTGATCTAGACCTACGAGCAACTAATCTACTTATCTGGAGAAACAAAGAAAACAGAGAATGTGACCTTTGAGAGTAGAAGGAGATAGGGCCAGGGACTCCCCAAGCCTTGGGGAGGGCAGATCAGAGTTTCAGATGGTTGTGGTAACTAGGTCCTGGCCTGGGTCCTGGGCCATGGAGATAGACAGGCTTCAGAAGGGGCTGGCAGAGTAGGTGCCCCTACGAGTGGGTATAGATGGCCTACACCGGATAGTCCTGATTGTGTTCCATTGGAAGCTGACTTCCAATTACTTTATTTTGCCAGAGCAGCGATGCCCCCATGAGCTGTATGCAGGACCCTCTCCCATCACCAATTCTGTAGTTTTCTAAGACATAAGAATCCCATGCTAGAAAATGCCTAAAAAACCTGGCAAGTGACTGCTGGGGCCAAATTTAATAGACCTTAGGAAATAAGTAACTGTGACATTGATTGCACTCTGAATGCCAGGGAGCAATTGCCATCTGTTAGAGAAACACTTAGTATCTACCGTCTGCAGGCTCTGAGGCTACAAAGACAGATAAGGCGAATCAGTGGTCTTTGCTCTACGATGCTTCCAGCTGAGGGATGGAGACAGATGTGTACAAAGATAATTAGGACACATCGTGTGAGTGCTATTGCAGAGCGGCGTTTCAACTCCTGGAGCAGCCAAAGCACAAGTAACTTCGTCCCTGCTTGGAGAAACTGGGGCTTCCCAGGGGAGACAGCATTCCACTGGGCCTGCAAACTGAGGTTGCGTTTATCAAACAAAGAAAAGAAAAATGGCCATGAGATGTTTCGAGTGGCAAAAACGGGGGGGAGTGAACAGAGTGGTGAGAATCTAAGAATAAAGATGGGGTGAAGTAAAGTGTTCAAGTCCAGGTGTTCAGTCAGACATGAGCACTTAGGTTCAATATAGACTCAACAGAGATATGATACCAACAATTTTGTTTCTTTGGAAGTCAAGCCTGCTCACATATTACAGTTAGACTAAGCAAGAGGCACTGCAGACAGTCTAGTCCTGAGGCCACTTGCAAACCTGAACCAAGTAAGGCAGTAGCAAGGCATTTTCTAGAAAGTTCAACACTTGCATATAATGTGGAGGTGAGACAGAAGGAGATGAAGATGACTCAACTGTTTGACTTGGGAGACTGAGTAGATAACAAAACTATCAACAGAAATTAGAAAATAAAGAGCTACAAGTGTGCTTGGGGAGGATACATTAATGAGTTGCTTAGAATAAGTGTGAAATAACTGTGGGTCCTTAGAGTAGATGTATCCAAAGATGCTTAAAAATAAGGTGCTAGAGGTTCAAAGTGAATGAGACTGAGATCTTAGCTGAGAGATTTCACAAATGATTGCTGAAGCCTTGTGAAAGGCAGACATCGCCAGAGATGGAGAAAAGACTAGCTAGGACAGAACCGTAGGGCGTCCCTGACTCTCAGGAACAAACCGAGAAGAGAATCCAGCCAATAAGAGAAAGAAAAGATCACTGGCGAAATGCAAAGGTAAAGACCGGAGCAACAGAAGCTGAGAGGGAGGGAAGGAGTGAGGAGTGGTGGGCCCCGCTGTGCTCTGCAGAGGACATGACAGAAAACAGCCATATAGGACCATGCCTTTAGGAGGCCATCAGACTCGGTTAGAGCCGCATCGAGGAGATGGTGGTGACTAGGGCCAGAATGTGTGGGTGGAGGAGTGACCAGAGGGTCTGTGGAAGTAAAGATGGCAGAAGTGGACTATTACTTTTAAAAGTTTGATGTGAAAGCTAAGGAAAGAGCTGGGCTAGAGGCATGAGGTCACCTATGGTTGCGTTGTTTCAGCTTTGTCTTTTTCTGTCTTTTTTTGGCAGGGGATGTCTTAAACATATTTGTAGGTACAGGGAAGGATCTAGCAAAAAAAGGCAGGCTGATGACATGGGGGAGGGGATTCTGGGTGGGTCATGCTCCAAATGAGGCTGTTAGCTGGGAGTGAGGGGGAGACCACAGCCACGTTTGGAGGAGTGAGGGCAGAGGAGTTGACTTGAGGGCATGTCTCACGGGAAACCTAGTGTTTGAAGGGGTGGCCACGGTGAGTAGGGGAGAGCCCCCGTGGGATGCTCACTAAGCTCCAGCAGGCTAACCAGGACTCACCAAGTCAGAATCTCTGGGAGATGGAGCCCAGGACGTGAATTTTAGGCTAGTACCCCTGGGGACCACCATGTGGGAAAAGCTCAAAAGTATCTGAAGCCAAATTGTCTGAGCTCTGTTCTCATCACTGCCTCCAACCAGGTATGTGATCTTGGGAAATGTATTCAGTCTCTCTGGGCCTCATTTCCTCTTCTGAAAAATGGGAATGATAACGTCTACTTCAAAGGGGTACTGGTGAGGGGTCACTGAGTTGGCACATGCAAAGCACAACAACCTAGCACATTGGAAACGCACAAGCACCGTGGACATTTACTGGTTTTTATTCCATGCCTTCTGTCACAACAGTTAACAGTTTGCTCACAAGTCACCTGGGGTGCTTGGTAAAATACCTAATTCCACTGCTGCAACTCCAGAGATTCTGATGAAGTTGGTGTGAGGTGGGGCCCACACATGTGCATTTTAGACTAGGACCTCCTCTTCCCAGGTAATTCTGGTCCAAAATGGGCACAAGGACAACACTTCCAGAGTCGTCGTTCTGTAGAATTAAGCCCACCAGGTGGGCTGTGGCTTGGTGGCCTTAGTCCCAGAGATTCTGTTTCAGTGGGTCCTGGGGAAGGCTGCATCTGCCAAGTAGGGTTTAATAAGCATCCTGGAGTCAGGGCAGGGAGGGCTCTCCCCTGCTCCCCGTGGCCACACCTTCAAACACTAGCTTTCCCATGAGACATCCCCTCAAGTCAACTCCCGGGCCATCGTCACTCCTCCAACCATGACTAGATCTTCCCCCCACTCCCAGCCCTGCCCACATAGAGGAGGGTCAAGATGGACAAGAGGCCTGGGCTCTCACAAGAATATGCAGTGAGAAGAAAAGGGCTGCCCATCAGAGCTCCTCGTGAAGGTTTTTAAAACAATGTTTGCTTTAAAAAACCCTGGACTCTCAAACTCTTTTCACCCCAATTAGTCATTTTTCTGCCTCAACGGCTACTGATGCTTTCTTGGGGTGGGGGAGCACTTTGAAAAGAGATACATGTGTACATGTAGGAACAAACTTTCAGAGATGTGAAGCAGTTTTGGGGGTGTATTTATAGCACAGCCACTACTGTGTATGCTGGCTTTGCACCTGACGTAAAAAACAACTGCAAGAAATGAAAACAAGCTCAGCCACGCAAACAGTTTCTTCCATTTGGGTAGTGGTTCTACAATCTCAACTTGAATACTCAGCATAAGGGATGGTTATTTATTTTCCTAAATAAAGGTAATAGAAAAATGATTGGAGGTGAAATTAAATTCCTCCTGGCAACTCCACGTGAAGAAGGATAATTGAAAAGGAGAAGCCTGGTGCCGGGCCTCCTGTGTGCAATGCAAATGAGGTTTACTTGCTCAGTCCTTTTCTGGGCTACTTTTAGTTAACTAACTGTGAGAGCTGGCTTTCAGGTTGTTTCTGGGTGACCTGGGGTGTCCCTGGGGCCCCCCCGCTGAGGAAAACCAGTAGCCTAGAGGGTTAATGCAACCCAGAGCAGATACGCAGACTCAAAATTATTTATCAGAGTTCTCTGTATTTTTAATTAACAACATTTTAGCTTTGCTGCTTAAAAGGTTTCCACAATCATTGACCTGAGATTGCAAATGGGCGGTCTGAAGGCGTAGCTGGCCCAGAGAGGTATTCTCTTTGGCCTTCATTAGTGTTTTTAAAATTTCTAAATAATTGCCAGGTTTTATTTTTCTTAATTGAGAGAGTTCACATTAAACTCACATTTCATGTGAGTTAAAAAAACATGCGGCCATGACCCATTTTCCTAAAGGATTCAATGAGTAGCCCAGTACCCAGGTCTCCCTTTATGCAGGAAATGCATTCTCTGAATGAACTCCTCTGTGTCTTAATTTGCTCATCTGAAAAATAGGGATAAAAATTGTGCCTGTCTTATAAAATTGTGATGAGCAAAGGAGCTGATACATGTAAAACACTAGTGCCCAGCAAGTGAGTGTCATGGTGTCCAGCCAGCCCATTTTATTAAAATTCCCATCAGGCCCTCACATGCATTTGCATTTGTGATCCTTACTATAGCCATGCAAAAGATGGTAGATACAGAAACTTCTGGAAAGCAAAGGAAACTGAAGGGAACTAGTACCTTTCTGCCCAAAATTGCTGGCCCTGGGGAACTTAAGACCTCAGGAGGAGCAAGACTCATCTGCGGAGGAAAACAGTAAGCCAAATTGGCAGTGCGTTACACACCTCAGAACATTTTCCTTGGTAAACTTTGTAGAATGAGTTTGAAGCTTCGGGACTTTCCCTTTTGTTTATTCTCTGTCTCTTCTCCTGTGGTTGTCAGTAGTAAAAATCCTTAGAAAACCTCAAACAACTTTTGGATGTGTTTAAGAGGAAGTAAATAAAAGGTTCAAGACAGTATTGTGTCCCTGAAAAACTCTGCGAGCATGGTTGAGTAGCATGGATTGCAGCAAAGGAGGGTGGGCCTGAGGAGAGGCCCAGCCCCCCGGAAGAGCAAGGCCTGGTGGAAGAGGTGTGATCCAGCAGACTCGGCTCTCTGTTCTCACCAAGGATTGGCCTGTGTGACTGTGCTGGGTATTTCCCATCTATCATCCCCTCTCCACCCCTCTCCACTCTGCTCTGCGCCTGGGGGAGGGTGACCTGTAAGGACTGTCTCATTGGCTTACCATCAGCTGGTATGCAGCTGGATTCAGCCAGTGAGGGACTTTGGTGGGAGATCAGAGGGCAGACTGAGGTTCCCCGTGCTCCCTCTCTGTTGGTTTACTGCAGGTTGGGTGTGTCTCCCCACCCCCACCAACAATCCATGCGACTCTTGCCACCTGGCCGGCTCCCAGTGGCTATTCTTTCTGAGTTCGGTAACTGCCCTCCTGCTTTGCCTTTTCCGGCAGGTCAAGGATGATGAAGGGTCCTCCCTGCTGCCAACCCAAGGATACTACACCACCCTTCATTGGTTTCCTGAAGGCCTCCTGTTACCACAGAGAACAATCTCTTTATGAAACTCTCAGTTGTTCCCATGAGAATGTGGCATTGGCTTCTTGCCAGAATCCTGGCTGGTAAACTTGTCTACTTTATCATACCCATTGCCACTTATATCTTGTTTTTGTTTAAGAACAGGCCTTTCAAATTTTTCTGAACCATGTCCTTTTGGGTAAGTTATGGGATTTGATTCCATCACTATCTGATAAGCAATGCTCAGTCATAAGGGGTAAATGAAGTAATGTGTTAATTAAATATTTAATGTCATTGGTAAAATTTCAAAACATAATATTTTTATTCTATATGACTTTGTCTACCATTAACCTGAAACAATAAGAAAAAAAAAATGCTCCATCAATGGAAGAATGGGTAACAAAGATATGATGTTATATATATATATATAGAGAGAGAGAGATGATAAGATGTATATCATATATCTTATGATAAGATTGCATATATATGATAAGATGCATATAAATATATATATATATATACACAATAGAATATTACTCAGCCATAAAAAAGAATGAAATGTTGCCATTTACAACAACATAGATGGACCCTGGTGGAATTATGCCAAGTGAAATAAGTCAGACAGAAGATAAGTACCAACTGATCTCATTTATCTGTGGATTCTAAAACAATGGAAAATAAATCAACAAACAAAAATAACCCAAGTTCATGATACAGAGAACAGCCTGGTGGTTGCCTGAGGCAGCAGGTTGGGGGCAGGTGAAATGGGCGAGGGGGTCAGGAGGAACTATTCCTAGTTATAAAATGAATGTCATCAGGATGTCATATGCAGCATGCTGGCTATAATTAACAATATTGTATTGCATGGTTGAGGGTGGCTGGAAGGGTAGATCTTGGAGTTTCTCCACGCAAGAAAAACATTTTCTGTACCTACGTATGGTGACAGATGTCAGGTCGACTATTGTGGTGAATACTTGGCAATATTACAAACACTTAATTATTGTGTTGCACACCTGAAACTATATAGTATTTTGTCTATTTTCCCTCAGTTAAAGAAAAGACAAAACAATGTTTCCGTGACAGTGCTTCTCTCACTGCCCTGGGCCACAAGGACCCTCCCTGACAGCCTCCCCCTCCCCCAATCACGGAGCTCACAGATCTGAGTTTTCAAGCGTAAAAGAGAGTTTCTCCATAATTCAAAGTGAAGGGAAGTCTACTTCAAAGGCGAGAATGAACTCGCTAGTAAAGGAGTACAGCCGCATTGTCCACTGCAGCGGCCACAGGCCACATGTGGCTAATGAGCATAAAAGGTGACTGTTCCGAATTGAGACATACCACCAAGGTTCGCCGTATCTACCTAACCCTCTGCTTCAGAGCAGTCGGCCGCAGCTTGCGCTCTGTGAAATCGTTAGTCACAGAAGGACAAGAACAGTCACAGGATTTAATGAGGAGGCAGAAATGCAAGGGAGGCAAGAGCAAATAATGTGCTAAGGTAAGAAAGTAAACATGTCAAGGGTGAAGAAACCCGATGGGAGGGTGGAAAGTTCTGAAAATTATGGCTGAGAAACAGCATAGTAATTAAATCAAACTTAGTCAACCTATCTAATTATTGTGACATATAGAAGGTGTCTCACACTCAGAATTTTTTAAAAATTCAAGTTGTACGTGTTGTAAATTCCTCTTAA
>PVKM010028055.1:0-18479 GCA_004027735.1 Carollia perspicillata
CTCAGGCCCCAACACTTACGGCGGTGCCTGACTTGTAGGTGTGGCTCAAAACTTTCACACAAGTGAATAAGTAGGAAATATATATGAAAGGCCTAATCCTGCCTTCCAAAGCACAAAGGCGAAGCTCTGTTCAGACCACGCGGGGTGTAAAGGGAAATCTCTTTAATTTAGCCGTGGGTACAAGAGCATCATTGCTCCAAGCACGTCGTGTGCACGCTGTCTTTCGGCCTCTAAATGAGCCTGTGAAGGAGATGCTGTGATCACCCCCGTTATACAATGAAGTAACTAAGGGTCAGAGGTAAAGTCAGGGGCCAGAGGGCAGATGTCACACAAGCGTCAAGTGAACAGTGAAACCAGGGCCGCGTGACTCGAGCAACCCCAAGTTTTCCAAGGAGGGGCCAGGTACCCACTCTGGTGCCGCCCGAACGCACCCCCAAGGCCCAGGCTGAGCAGTTGTGGACCTTGGCCTTGACACAAAAGCTCCTCCAAAGTCCTCTTCCCTCACCAGTATTTCTCTATCTCCCTGCCGATCGCTCCTGGAATTAGAGCTGCAGAACTAATTTATCAAGGGCCCTGGAGGCTTCAGAAAGATCACCTAAAGAGGACAAGTCCAAATTAGAAATGTTTATCTTGTTTCAGTGACTTCCTGTGCCAGCTCTTCCCAGCAATGATGTTTGAGCGGGTACAGAGGTGGGCGAAACCGGCGGGCATTAATACCCCAGGTGAGGGGAGCGACTGAGGTGCCGCAGACCAATGACGCTCTTTTCCCTTCTTTCTTTTTCTTTTTAATTTGGAAAAGAGGGAAGAAGTCATACTCCCCAGTGAAGCAGGGAAATCTGATGCCTGCCGATCCTGCCCCAAAGATCTTGGGAGCCAGGGGGAACCCTGTCTCTCGGGGCCCCGGAAGGCCAGCCAGCCTGGTCTGCAGACCACTGACGGTGACGTGCCGCTTCGCCCTGTGCCGAGGACTGTTCTGTGACTGACCCTTACCATGGCTCTAAGTTATCCTGACATCGTTCTCCTCTTCCCCTCTGCTGAAATCTAGTTTTAATTATTGTTCTGTAACTAGCCGATTGTCCTCTGTTTGTTTCCTTTTCAAAATGTGTTCATCACCTAGGTCCCATTAGTCATAAGTGACAGTTACAGGCTGCAATCAATATCCAGACAGCCGTGGACATTGGCGACACCCGCCCAGGCCCACCTGTCACACCAACGACCTGCTCCTTCCCCATCTCACCTCCCACCTTTCCTCTCTTGAAAGGCTGCCCCTGACCAGGGGCCAGTGACCCACCCTGTCCAATTCATTAGCCCTTTAACCGAGCAAGGTGAGCAACGAAGAGAGGAGGACAGAAAAGAAGGAGCGGATGAGACACAGGTGAAACGAAAGCAACAATAGGAACGTCTCTTCTAAGCGAAGGCAAGGAATATGCCCTTTCTCGTCTGGGGAAGTAGGAATCGAAGAGGTGGAATGGGTAAAGACGCCAGGTGCGCCTGCAGTGGAATACTGTGCAACCATGGGACAGAAGGAGAGCCCGCCATTTGCAGCAGCCTGGACGGGACTTGTGTGCATTATGCCAAGTGAGATCAGTCCGTCGGAGAAGGACTAATTGTGCACGGCATCACACATATGCGGTATCTGGAAAAGTCGAACTTGTAAAAACAGAGCAGAATGGTGTTTACCTCAATGGGGGGCGGGGGGCGTTGGGAGAGGTTATTTAAGGGTATAAATCTGCAACCAAGTGACGAGTAAGTCCTGGAGATCTAATACCCAGCCCACATCCCTTCACGGAGTCCTCCCTCCTCTGTGTCTGTGTTCACACGTCCCCTTTTTATAAGGACTCTGTACCCAAACTGAGGTTTGGCTGCCACAAAAGGCAAACTCATGAGACAGGTGCTAGTACGAAGGCAAGGGGTTCATTCAAGTGCCAGCCACCTGAGAAGATGGGGGGCTCTCATCCCAAAGCCCGTCTCCACATCCCCGTACTTACAGGGAGGGAGAGGGAAAGCAGAACAAAGAGACCAAGGGGAGGGGGGTGAACAGTTAGCCTCCACGTGCTGACCGGGACAGCCTATTCCAATGAGGACCTTGAAACTGGCCAAGCGATGGTCTGGCGTGCATCCTCCCAGTTTTCACCTGAAGGTCAGCGAATCTCCTGGAGCTGGGGAGGCTGAAGGTCGGAGTCTGCATCTTCCGAGCAGTTGGTCCCCGGGATTCTCACACAAACGTGCTGTTTAGATAAACAAGGTACATATTTGTCAGAGTCAGCACGTACAGAAAGAACTTCAAAGGCATGGTGGGCTGGGTCACAATTCCGCACAGTTACAACACCAGTCATACCGGATGATCGCCCACCCATATTACCCCGTCTTACTTTAACTGCGTCTGCAGTGACCCTATAGCCACATTAGGTCACATTCCGAGCGACGGGGAGTGAGGACCTCGACATGCCCGTTTTTTAGGGGGCACAGCTCCACCCATAAAAAGGGGCTTCCAGACCCTCACCCTAGGTCCCCCAGACCCTCCCAGCCCCATCTTTACCTCCTCACCTCCTCTCAGGACCATCTCCCTCACTTCGCTCACTCCAGCCACATCCTTCATCCTTCGGCTTCTTATTTTCTCAGCACCTAGCTTTTGAGAGTACAAACAGCAGGTGAGAAGACCCTGTCCGAGAGCTGGAGAAAGACCTCCGAGGAAAACCTGAGAAGCGGGAAGCGAGTTCCTGGGGTTTCCCTGCGATGTGCTCCATGAGAGGTTAAATCTGCCCTCCCCCGTTCGGAATGAGCATCCTTCCCACCAGTGAGCGAGACTCACCATCATGCTGGTCTGTCCTGCCCACACAGGTGCCCCGACACCTGTGGCCCAGCCCAGCGCGCCCTCAGGCCCCGCCTGTCCTCTGCAGGTTCCCTTGCTCTCTCTCTGACAGAGATCTTTTGGTTTTAAGAAACGGAAAACTATTGATGCATTCAACAATTATTCACTGGACACAGTACCGGTTTTGGAGTGCCGATACATATTAACACAATTCAATAAGGACGGTGCAAACTTGTGTGTGTGTGAATGAACATGAATCCACTCTCCAGGTGACTGGGCGGCAGCGGGGAGGGGTGTTGGCATTCCCAGAACTATGATCAGGGTCCATCCGTTGGAGACAGAGATTCCACGTTCTGTTTACCTCCGTACCCCAGGGTTCATTCATTGGCTTTGGAGTCCTGGAAATTATTTTCCCTTGTGACGTTGCGGGTGCTGAGGCTATGGGGTTGCCTAGCAACAGGCCTGCTGCACTTGCATGAATGGGGTACGGAAGTCCGTGATCCCCAGACTCCCTTTTCAGGACGGACTAAGGTCTGGGATTCTCACCGGTCTGGGTGTGCCTGCCCTCCACACGGAAGACAGTCGACAGAGAACGTGTTGTTAGATTCCTCCAGAAGGCTACTGATCCTACCATCAGAATATTCTTACGTGTTTTGGCATGAAACTTCCCTGAAGGGCAATGAGCAGAAAGTCTGCCTAGCCTGCAGGGGTGTGGTTGTGTGGGGCCTGCTAATACCGACAGCGATCAGCTACAGGCTCACTTTCCGGATAACGCACCACCTGGTAGGGAGGGTAGGAGGGCAGACGTACAATCCCCCACGGTGGTGGGATGCTAGCGATATTTTCCAGAGTGTGAACTAATTGATTTAAGCTGGAAATAATTATTTAGATAAAATGCTTACTGTTTGCCGAAGCTCTAGCTTTTTGTTTGGAGGCCTCGCTGGATAATCCAAAGGCCAGCCACGCCAGGAACTAGTTGTGTGGCCATTCAGCATCCGTGCCCCTTGGATGCTGTCTGGGCCATAGGGGCCTCTGTGGCAGTCTCTGCAGCCCCCTGCTGGGACCCCTGCAGAGAGGTTAGCATTGTGCTCCCGGGGCACAGGAAAGGGGCCTGTGTCTGCCTCTCCCAAAGCAGAAGAGGAGATTCCATCACTCCCCAGCTAACACGGCCATGAATGTGAAGTCCAGGAGGCCTCAGTCCTGCCTTGCTCAGAGAGAAAACAGAAAGAAAGGGCCATGCCCACGCTGCACTGAGAACGCAGCCTTATAATGTTCCATCTACTTCTGTGCTTGTCCAAAATCCCCCATGGTGAAACACTGTGGAAAGTCAAAATGAGTATGTGTAATCGGTATGAAAAAGCAAACATAAGATAAAATCAATAAAATACACATAAATAGACCTAGCTAAGCCCCCGACCATTCTTCCCGTCTCGATCCTTTTCTGGGGCTGAGGACCCTCCTTTGGGATTCATGCAGTTGAGTGGCCTCCTTTGGCCTTTAGACTCTGAGGATTTGTGAAGTTCACTGACAAGCCCGAAGCCCACGGCTCCTCTGCTCCTGAGTTCTCTCCGCACACTCACATTCCCACCAGATCCTCCCAGAGGCTGCCAGGGACATTCAGGGCACTCGGTCTCCTGGCATCTCTGTCACCTCCCCCAGGGGAGGACCTGCTGCCCTCAGGTTTTGGGCGGGAGCAGAACACAGACCCCTGCCGTTGTCATAACCTGTCACACACTGCTGCTAGTGGTCAGAGTCCCCCCAGAGTCCCCAGAGTCCAGCTCAGCTTGTTCCTGGCTGCTGCCCGCATCAGCCTCCCTCCTGGAGCCTGGGTGTGGAGCCCCCACGGCCCACACGGCAGCCAGGACCATACGAGTGTGAGCAAGCTCACCAGGCACTGCATCCCCGGGTGAGCAAGAGGGCAAGAGCCTCCCTCCTTGAGGCCGTGGGTCGTGTGGCTGCTAAGGCCACGTGGCCCGTGGAGAGAACCAGCAAGTCTGCTCTGCCCGGCCACGTCCCGAGCCAGAGTCAGGAGCCAGAGGGCCTCTTCGCTGCCCTGGGATCATATCGGCTTGGGTGTGGGGGTACCAGGCACTTTCTCCAAATGACCAATCGGCTTCTCAGACTTTTCACCCTTGGAATGGGTCCACCTCCCAACCAATCCCTTCCTTCTCCAGGCGAGACTGACAGAGCTCTTTGGTCCAGCATCTCCCACTGTGCCATTTTGCCTTCCATGGAACTGTGCCTGCCTTCCCCTGATCCCGCCCCCAGTGTGGTACAGAAGGGAGGGGGCGGGGGGGGTTTCTACCCATTTATCTTGCTAGCTTTTCATATAGTCAGTATAAGAACCACCCCCTGACGCCCTTTGGCCAGTGGGAGAGACTCCCCAGTGCTCTGGACAGACTGTCTACAGGTAACATCTACCTTTCCCGTTTATGAGAACACAGCCAGTAAAATGAGATACAGTTCATTTTTTTCCATCAGGTTATTCCATTGCTCTAATTTTTTTGCAAATCCCTCAACCTCAGAGGATGCCACAGGGGCTTGGGTCAGACGCCCTGGCCAGTCCTTTGCACCGGGAGCACACCAAAGCCAGTCTGTCTGTCTGCAGCATGGCTCTGAGCCACTCCCCATATCTTTGTCGCCCTCTAAACCAGGGAAAAGAAATCCAAATGGCGCTACTGCTCACCAAAGGCGTGAAGGCTTCCTGCCCTCGGTTCCCTTGAGACGTCCAGGCTTTGGCCCCCCTTCCTGCCCTGAGAGCAGCCCTCTTTCATGGAGGATGGCCCTCTGAGGGTGAGTCACATTGGTCAGGCTCTCGGCTGCCACACTTTTGTGATTACGGGGCATCTTGAAGTAATTAAAATGTTGCGGTGGACATCAGGACTTCTGCTGGGCCACGGAAAAGCCCACGTTTGGGTCCTTGGACAGCTTAGTCCTCCCATGTGTCGACGTGAGGAACGTCCAGACCTATAGAGGATTCTTATCAGTTTATTGGGGCCGAACTGATGACAACAGGCTGAGGACACGCTCCAGAGAATGGCGGCGTCGCACCTCGCTTTATATGCAGGAATCAAAGGACAGGTGGTAAGGGGGTTACGTGCAATCCATCGGTGATAGATTAGGGAGGCGGGGAAAGTAAAAGGGACAGACACTTCTTTCACATCGGTGGGTGTAGGGTAGTTACTAGTTAACGATGGACACAATGCCAACAACAATGAGGGGTTTCGTCGTCTTGGCTCTGATGCGGAGACTGTGCCCTGCAGTGTCTGGAAAAAGGAAATTCCCCTGACATTCCAAAGGTGTCTCGTCTGAGATGCAAAAGGACAGTAATAGACAGGCCCCGGGAGGGTAAAGATTGACCTTTGTCGGGGAGGAGAGCGGCCTAGCACAGGACCAGCCAGGACCACCCACCACGACTCACGTCCAGTTAGAAAGCTTTGATTTCCGACCATCCTGTGTGGGCACTTATGGTCTCTGGGTTTGCCACCACAAAGCCTCCGCTGCACTCGTCCGGGTTAGCAGGTGGCCCCTGTTCTGTCCCTAGGTGACAGGCTGCAGTGGGACGGCACAGGGGGACGTGAACAGGGAGACTCACCACCTCTTATCTCCACCCCTGTCCCAGAAGGACTGCCCGGTGGGTCAGAGCCCCACACGCCTTCCCGGACGCTCCTGGATGAACCTCTGCTCCCAAATCATATACTGAAGCTCCAGCCCCCCGCACCGCATGTGGCCTTATTTGGAGATAGGGTCTTCATAGAGGTCGTGAGGGTGAATCCTCGATGCCATATGGCCGGTGTCCTTGCAGGAGAGGGAGTGTGGGCAGAGGCAGACGGGCATACGGGAAGATGCCCTGAAGAGAGACTCAGAGAGAAGACAGCTCTCTGGGAGCCAAGCAGGAACATCGGGAGCACGGCCCTCCCACGGCCTTCGGAAGGAAGGGGCACCAGGCATGCCCTGATTTTTTTTCACTTCCTGCCTGTGGAAGTGTGAGAGGACGGCCTTCCAGGATTTCAGCTGCCCAGATGGTGTCCTTGGTCACAGGAGGCCACCACCGCCTCTCAGGGACCATCCCCACGGCCGGCTCTCCACTGTGTCTCACTCACTGTTGTTCACACACACGCACACACACAGTTAAACAGTAATAACTATGACATGATAATGATACCAGAAGGTGAAAAGAAAGGACAGCGATGAGCAACAGGACGAAGGTAGGCAGACATCAGCTGGACTTCCACTGAGCTTTACTCTGAGTTGGGGGAAGCCCCAAAAATCTAAATTCAGGAGTGATTCCAAAGAACTGACACAGAGCCAGATTCAAATACGGCTGCTCCCAGTGGTGGTGGCCGAGGAAGAATCCTCCCCCTCCCAGGACGGGATCCCTTTGCATAGGGGGCTAACAGTAAAACCACCTGGAGGGTAGTCAGGCGGACCACCAGGAAGAACAACGCATCCCTAAGCTAACGGGCCATTATCACGGTCTATACATTCACTGACCTCCTTCTCCGGGCATGACGTTTATCTCGGGGGTGGCACTCCGGTTTTCTGGGTAGTCAGCCCCGTCTGGGGCCACAGAGAGGGAGAAAGTCCCAGGAGGTTAAACAGAGAGTCCCACCCTCCCCAGGTGCTTCTGCTGCATCCTTAAGTAAGTTCTCCCACGCTAGAGGAGGCGGCAGGTGCGATCCAGGGCACCCCGCCTTCCTGGCCCCCAAATCAAAGCCTCTATGAGAGCAGTATCGAAGTATTTGAATCTGAATAATACATGTTGCAAAACCAAAAGGATAATACAACTTTCAAATTCCCAAAGAATTGTCCTGTCTGCCTGGGAGATCTAACTACTGCTACTTTATTTATATCCCTGCATCAAAAAAAATTTTTTTTACCCACCCAATTCACAAGGAAGCAGCTTCTCTCCCGAACACGCGGACGCTAATGTACTTTCTGCCCCGCCAGCCTGTGTTTTCAGAGAGCGCTCAGTCTTTGACAGGTAGAAAATTTGCATTTCCATTAGCGAGGCCTTCGTCAATTGTGAGTCGTAAAAGCCCCAGAAGAATAGGGTTGGGGAAACGCATTGTACTTTAAAAAGGAGACTTTATGCCGTGGTTTAAGGGAAGGTACCAACGCAGACAAAGGCAGCCCAACGGCTGGTGACGGCTGAGAGTCCTCGCTTACTCTCCGGAGAAACTTATTAACGCAGGGGCCTATCACTGGACCAGCAGAGGCAGGGCACGCCTGGAAGTGACTTCACCGGTTTGCAATCAACTGTGTTTAGCAATGAAATGATCGGCTCGTCCAGGGTGACAAGGGGCATTTGACGCTGCCAGCCCCAGGCCCTTGCCGGTGTTTTCTCAGGCTCCCTGGGCTGGGCTAGCATCTGATCGTTTAAACTTGCTCCTGGCTCCAGCAGGGCTGGGGTGTGATCGGTGTACTTGATTTGTTTTACCCTTGAGGTTGGTGAAGTCACAAGGCCGGAGAAACACACAGAAAGCTCCAGAGTCCCCAGCAGCGGGAAGAAGGTGCAACGCACTGCTTCATTTGTTCGCGTATTTCGCGTATTTGCCCTTCAAACTTGGTCCCAAATGCTTGCCAGAGCAGGCAGGCGACAGACAGCTGTGCCCAGTCCCCAGACGCTCCCAAGGCAGAGAGAGAAAGTGCCTAGTTTCAGGGACAAAAGGAGTGAAGAAGCAGAGGCACACCGTTATTACCGGTGAGCAGGGTCTGGAGCCCACGTCTCTCGTTCCCAGACTGCCCTGCTTCTCCTCGGCACCCCCTCTTTCACGGACGGCTGTTGTCCTGTGCCAGGCACTGAGGACGGAGAGGAAAGGCAAAGGGCCCAGAGCCCTGCTCTCTCGGGAAGGCTGTCCATCTTCAGGAGACAGACGGTAAAGGAGAAAGCCAGGGGACACGCCGAGATGTCACGAGTGATGTGTGCTGCCAGGAGAACAAAAGGACCGTGCAGGCAGGGACCAGTCCAGGGCAAGAGATGAAGAAAAGATCCTCTGGGGAGGGAAGCCGAAAACTGCAGGATGGAAAGAACATTCCAGACAGTCGAAACAGCCAATACTGCCAACCCCCGAAGGCCCCCTGGAGCCGTGGTGTTCCTGCAACAGGAGCCCCGAGGGCAAGGGGGGCGACCTGGGTCAGAGAAGAGAGCGGAGGCCAGAGCCTGGGGTCACAGCAGGAGTTCAGTTTTATTCAGTCTGATGGGAAACCAGGCAGGATTTCCCGAGAGACGCAGCAGTGCCAATCTCCCACGGGCGGCAGGAATGGCCTCCGGAAGAGGCCCCTCAGTACCACTCCTCGTTCTTGTCTGAGTGCGGAATCTTTTGAGACTAAATAGTGGAGTCAGTCCGGGCACCGGAGGTCTCCCGCGGTTGGGATGGTGGAAGCGGAGGTTCTTGCACTGAGCGTGCGAAAACCTGGCAAGATGACTGGCTACAGAAGGAAGCCCCCTCTGGCCCGATTGGGGGTGGGACCAAGGGAAAGCAGGCAAATGTGCCCTGGAAGTCAAAATGGTGTGGTGGCGGGCTGCTGAACAAAGGGGGCTGTCAGTCTAGCCTGGGGAAAGAAGGGATTGGCTGGGAGGCGGGCTCATCAGCAGGGCATGACAGTTCGGGTTGTTGACCGGTGCTTTGGAGAAAGCACCTGGTCCATCCCACACCCAAGCTAATATAATCCCAGGGAAGCAAAGAGGCTCCCTTTGGCTCGTGGCTTGCTGTGGCTTGCTTGCTCAAGACCTGGAGTCTCGGGGTGCACTGGCTCTTCTCTCCATGGGCCACTTGGCCTTGGCAGCCTCACAGCCCATGGCCTCCAGGAGGGACCCTCTCTCCCTCTTGACCACCTGGTGGTGCCCTGGCAGGTGAGTCTGCATGCTCTCTTGTGGCCCCGGCATCTGCGTGGCCCGTGGCTGTGGGAGGGACCCTGAAATGGACAGCAGCCAGGAACAAGCTTGGGTGGGGACTGTGACTGCTTAGCCGCTGCCTGCTGTCTCCAAAGGACTGTACTTTAAGTGCGAGCAGGAACTCAGGACACTGGCCTCTGTCTTGGCCTTGCCGAGGAGATGGGCCTTGAGACAGGCATCCGCCACCCTCCCAGGTCACGCAGCACCTGAGCAAAACCCCTCTCTCCCTTTGCACCACATCTGCCTCCCGAGTTCGGCTTTTGTGGCAACAGGCAGCCAAACCTGCATTGTTTTGTTCGGTTACAGGGTGGTGGGTGGAGGCTACGCTGTCACCCTTGTTGTTGGTAGGGGTGGGTAGGTATCAGAGCCAAAGAGCTGTCTGATTTGGCCCCCACCCATCAGTCTCCCACCCCCTGGAGAGGAAGAGCCGGCCGATGTCGGGGCTCCGCAGGCAGAGGAGGAAGGAAGGAGGCGAGCTGAGCGGGCCAGTCCACGCCCCCCAGATTTGCCACCAGCTAGTGCTGCAGCTGGGGGCGTGCAGGCTGGGGGGGTGGGGAAGGGGGGGGTAGCAGCCTCCTCGGCGTGGAAGGCAATCCCCATTGTCAGGCTGGGCTCCGTGCCCAGGCTGGGTGAGGGTGGCCTAGTGCCAGGCGTTGGCCATGTAGATGGGGAGCATCTCAAGAGAACATCTGATGACGTATGGACTCCAGAAACAACGCACTTCCAGCCACTGTGCTTTGGGCAGCCCGCCAGCCGCGACGTCCCCAGGAGACGGGTCCTAAGGAGCACACCGGCAGTCTGCGGACCTCTTCCCCGCACACGCACCTCCTGGCGCAGGAACGGAAGCCCGTCTCCACCCCTCCATCCTCCTGCCTCCTCGTCCCAGCTTCCCGTGCACGTGCAGCTCACAGTTCTCTTCTCCAAGTTTAGTAACTTCGGCTGCTCTGTAACCTTCCCTCGCTCCTGCTTGTGCCTGGCTGCAGGTTTCCTCTGCTGCGCTTAACATTCAGAGAGCAGAGCGCAGTGTGAAGTCCTGTCACCGCGCCTGACCTCCGCCGTGTCCGTGCGGCCCCGTGGAGTGCTCCCTGGTGACCCCGTGTCGTGCCGTTCCTCTGGCCGCCCGCACTCTCCCTCTGTCAATAGTGGCGTGGCACTGCCCGTCACGTCCTGCTTCCGAGACCCAACGGTCCCCGAGGCGTTGTCTGCCGTCCTGTCTCCCACCTGGATGTGCAGGAAACAGCTTGTAGACAGCCCTTAAAAGCATGTTCTCCATGTTATTGCTGAGACACCTTATTATTCATCAAACGTCCGTCTGCTTTAACGAGGCTACGCTGACTTCTGTCCCTGTCCTCGGAACCGGGCCAGTTTGGAGGCTTGTGCGGGAGCGTGGGTGAAAGACGTCACTGCCTCCTCGGCCTGATGGAGGCCCCCGGACGGCAGGTCTCTGAACCTCGGGGATGTGAGCGGCCAGCCCAGTAACCTGCTCTGCTCTTGGCCAGTGTCTCCCCAATGGGAGGTTTGAGGGACATTTCCTGAGCATCCCCAATAATACTGACAAAGCCAACGCTTCTCAGAAGGGGGTTGTGAGAGAAAGAACAAGTCCAAGGTCATGTGACCTTCACCCAGCCTTTCAGCCTATAACTCCCCGCCTCGGGCTGTCCAGCTCCACTGGCTTCCTCCCTGATCTCTGCGCCCTGTGAGCTCACTCCTGCCACAGGTGCTCAGAGCCGATGGTGGCCCTGCCTCCAACACCCCTCCTCCTCTCTCTCTCAGCCACTCCCATCTTCCTCGAAGTCACGCTCTCCCTCACGGGAGTCGTGGAAGTGACGCGGCCTCCTCCGGGCCTGGCTGGCCCCTGGTCTCCCCCACCCAGTCCTCTGGACTGGCCCCGGCCAGCAGAGCTTTCTCTGAGGCTGGCAAGGTCCTACGTCTGCGCTGTCCACAACAGGGCAAACACCAGGCACCCTTGGTATGTGGCCAGTGAAAATGGGGAAGTGAATGTTTAATTCTCTTTAATTTCAATTCATTTTAATAGCTACATACACGAGCTCCATTAGAAGCTCCCCGAGGCCCTGGCTGAGCCACTCGGTTGGGTAGAACACTGTCCTGACACACCAAGGCTGTGGGTTCGAGATCCCCAGTCAGGGCACATACAAGAATCGACCGAGGAATGCACGAACGAGTGAAACAGCGAACCGATGTTTCCGTCTTTCTCAAAAAAATCAATTAAAACAAATTTTGTAAAGATCATTTAGGAAATGCCCCTCGTTCCCTCTACCTCGTATATTGCCTGGCACACAGCAGGGGCTCAGGGAGGGAGGGAGGGAGGGACGAGCCCCTTATCTGGTGCTGCGGCCTCTGCGCTCCTTCTCACCACCGCGGCTGCCCCCTGGCCCTCTTCCTCGTCCCCGCCTCCCTCCGTTCCCTCACTGACCTCACGTGCCGGGCCGTCACACCTTTCCCCCGCTCCTCCTTCCTCAGAGCTCTGAAAATGCTCTGTGTGGGCTGCATTGCGTCTCCCCCAAATTCGCACATTGATGTCCCGACCCCAGCACCACAGAATGTGACTGTATTTGGGCACAGGGTCACTCTGTGTATAAATTAATTAAGCTGAGATAAGGTCATACGGGCGGAGCGAGGCCCTGATCCAATTTGGCAGGTGTCCTTATAAAAGGGGGAAATTTGGACCCAGACTGACGCCCAGGGAGAACGCCACGTGCAGGTGAAGTCAGAGGTCAGGGTGACGCTTCCACGAGCCCAGGGACACCCAGGTGGCCAGCAGGTCTCCAGAAGCCAGGAGATGACAGGCCGTTCCTGCCACCCAAGCCTCAGAAGACACTGAAGCCACGGAGGCCCGTGAGACAATAAATTCTGTTGTTTGAGCCACCCAGCCTAGGAAACTAATCTGTATTTCCGCTCACTTTGTCCCTGTAAAGGGATAAACTGGGACAGAGGAAGAAATCCTTTGTGTCCCGTAGGCCAAGGGGTCTGCTGTGTCAGGCTAGTGTGCTTCCCAGGATGCTCTGATTTCTAAGTCTCCCTCCCAGCTTTCCTCACAAACACACTTAAGTCTTCCTTTTCCAGCCCCACTGTCGAATTACTCTTTAGGTCAGTATCACAATATTATTTATCACCGTCATCTGAAATATTAGAAAAACCCCTATTTCCACGTGCCAGGGACTCTCGGAGCTCATGCCAAGCCATGGCCCTCATTTTCTGGGACACCGCGTCCAAGGCCAGCATGCGATACAACGATGCCATTTATTTTAATTTGCTAACTCATTCGAGGAGTGATTGAGCACCAAGTCCACATTAAGTGCTGTGAGACATCGTGTCAAAGCCTTGAGAATTAGCAGAGAGAATGGCACATCAGGGAACCGAACACGGTGTCTCATTCCAGGGCCCGCCTGTCTCCTGCGGGGCCCTGGGTAAAGGGCCATTAGCAAGCACATCGCAGCGACGAGCCCAGGGCCAGCAAGAGGCAAGAGAGCTCGCCATCCATCTCTCTTGGCCACCCCTGGCTCACACCTGCGGCAGGCCTGTCGCGGCAGCCACTTGAGGTCACTGCGGGTGGCCCACCTCAGCCAGCTCTCCTGCAACTCAGATGCCAAATGAAGAAAAATGCATCTTTCTGGCTAAAAGGACGCCTCCCTACCAGGATCCCGTGCCGATGACTGGGTTCTGGCAGAGCGTGGCTATGACTGCTGCACTGGTATTTGGGGAGTTTTCAGTCCTGCCTTCATCCAAAAGGCAGCCGCCCCAGCCGACCAGAAATTAAAGTAGATGCCGCTGCGCACAGCTGACAGCCTTTGTAAGACCAAACGACAAAAGCCACGGCTTCGGTGCTCTGGAAGCTCTTGGTCCAAGCACACAACTCTCCAGGTGTCCCCCGGAGCTTCCCGCTGACCCCAGCACTCCCCACGCTTCTGTGTCTTTGACCAGTGGCTCTGGCTGCGACTGGTCACCTGGCCATTTCTCTCCTGCCTTTTTGTGCGAGCTGGGCACGCCCATCCTTTTGGCAAGGGCTACTCCCACCTGTGGGATATTCCCCTACCTCTGGGAAATGAGAAAAAAAAAACACAACTCAACACCAAAAACACAAACAACCCAACTAAAAAATGGGCAAAGGACCTGAATAGACAGTTCTCCAAAGAGGACATACAGATGGCCAATAGGCGTATGAAAAGATGCTCAACATCACTATTCATCAGAGAAATGCAAATTAAAACCACAATGAGCTATCACCTCACACCTGTCAGAGTGGCTATCATCAATAAATCAACACACAGCAAGTGCCAGTGAGGCTGTGGAGAAAAGGGGAACCCTCGTGCCCTGTAGGGAACGCAGACTGGGCAGCCACTGTG
The DNA here is from genome assembly GCA_004027735.1 of Carollia perspicillata. Classification (NCBI taxonomy): domain Eukaryota; kingdom Metazoa; phylum Chordata; class Mammalia; order Chiroptera; family Phyllostomidae; genus Carollia; species Carollia perspicillata. The sequence goes on from PVKM010028055.1 coordinate 14,075, forward strand.
GAAAGCCGTGTGACGATACCATAGAAAATTGAAGATGGACCTGCCTTTTGGCCCAGCCATCCCACTTCTGGGAATATATCCAAAAGATTCCAAAACACTAATTCAAAAGAACATAAGCACCCCTCTGTTCATTGCAGCATTACTTACAATCGCCGAGATACGGAAGCAGCCCCAGTGCCCATCAGTAGATGAGTGGATAAAACAACCGTGGGACATTGACACGATGGACTACTAGTCGGCCATAAAACAGAAGAAAAATTTATCCTTTGCAACAGCATGGATGGGCCTGGAGAACATTATGCTAAGTGAGATAAGCCAGGCAGAGAAAGACAAATACCATGTGATCTCACTCCTATGAGGAATGTAATGAACAAACTGAATGAACAAGGAAAAAAGACAGACTCATAGATGGAGAGCAGGGTGACAGCTAGTGGCAGTGGGGGAGAGGGTAGGGGAGAGAGGAATCAAGCAGAAAGGAAAAAGGACTCGGGGCCATGAACGACAATGTGGGGACTGCGGGGGGCAGGGGGTAGGGATAAAGGCACTAAATGGTAACGGAAAAGAAATGCAATAAAAACTGGGGGATGGCGGCCAAGGGAGCAAGTTGTATTTAAAACCCAAACCAGAAAGCTTCACCTCTTCCCGAGAGAGCATTACCCTCCAGGGATTGGCTCTGTCGTGCCCAGTTCAGAAAAGAAAAGCAAATGCAGGAATAAAAGCCAGTCCACGGCCGCAGGGCTGATGGGCTGGGGGCCGGCCGCCTGCTCTCCGTGGTCGCAGGGCACCACCGCCACTGGGCGTCCTCCCCACCGAGGCAGCTGCAGCTGCTAACTGCCCTGGGCAGGACCTGAGTGGGGAGTGACAAGGCGTAGCTACTGCCACCCACCAAGGGGCCGAAACCCCAGGCTCCCTGATGCCCCAAATTGAAGCCAATCTGAGACGGACCGTGTTGTTTTGTTGGACCCTGACTTCCCCCCTCCAATGAACTGGAGATAATTCTACCTTGAACTCCTAGGAAATTTAGACGCTTAATTACGTGGCAGTGATTAAATGCCTTGAAATGAAAAACTGCTAAAAGACGTAGCACCTCTCTCGGAGGCAGGTCACAGCTCTGGCCTTCCGGCAAGACGTCTGGATCGTAATTCAAGACTTAGCCACTCAATTTGAGCACCCGGCCTCCGTATTTCTGTCTCTGTGGAGTGCAGGCTGTGGATTAAACTGTTGCGTGGTTTCCCGCTCTCTGTCCGGATGGCCAAGTCTGGACCTGGTGACAGTTCACATCCACTCCCCAGTTGCCCAGCCTGTGCCCACGCCCACGCTGGCCCCCCTGCCCACGAAGGCCTTCCCACTTGCATCCGGCCCCCTCCCTCCGCTGGTTGGCTCACACCTGCCCTTCCGGCCTCGGCGCGGACACCCTCTCCCAGGAGGCCCTCCCTGTCCCCTGAACACAACCCGCCACCAGCCTGAGCGGAGTCCTCCACTCTGTACTCTGTGTCCCTTCCCCGACTCTGCAGCCAGGACGCGGACTGTGGCCTGGTTCCCCCCAACAGCCCGCACAGTGGTGGCACACAGTAGGTTCTCAATGACTCCCTGGTGACTGAAGAAGTGCAAAGTGCTTGCGTCATGTTGGGTACGAAGAGGTGTGTCTAGAAGGGACTGAGCCCTGTCCTCTATTTCCTGAGTCTCCAGTGAAACCAAAGCCCACAAAGGCTCTTTAGTGGACGTGGGACTTCAAGGGCATCCATTTTCAGGGTCACAACTTCCACAATGGTCCACTCGAGGATGTGCCAGAGTGATGTGGGGTTTCTTCCCCCACTCAGCCCTTTGCACAATTGTCTTATCGGTGAACAAAAGTAAGGCCTTCCTCTTACCCCTCCTGGATCACCCAAGAGTGTAAACACCCTCTAGGACACCGAAGAAGGGACAGTTCCAGGATGCACCATTTCTGAGGATGCCCCCAGAACAGCAAGGAGCATTTTAGAAAGAACGCTTGCCGGGAGCAGTTCGCCCCGGTCCCAAACCCAGGCCCCGCCTCACCCCGACACCTGCCCTCCATCTCTCTCCCGGTGCGCACCTGTCTCTCTGCGTGGCTGCAGCCACCTCGTCACCTGAGGCCAGGTCCTAGCCATGTCAAGGTTCAAATTCAAAACTGAGATGGTCCCATGGGAACTCAGAACTCTTCTGCCCAATAGTAAGTCTGATTCGGGCTGTCACCGTGGCAGCGAGGTCTGGCTCTGTCACTTTGGACGCGACAACAGCTGCAGCTCTGAGGTTGCACTCAACTACGTAGGTAATATTCAATATTCAGGAAAGGAAATCTTTTAAATGACTTAAACTCACAATGAAACTTTTGAGCTCTTTACTTAAAAATGTGCGAAGAGATACATAGTGTGGCAAAATTCTTTTAGGGGCTGTACTGGATAAAAGGTGGGGGCCACAGCCGGGTTTCACAGGCAAGGAACACACAAGGGCAGGAGGGCCCCAGAGTCTAGAGACAGAGCGATGCCACTCTGCCTCCAGAGGGAGGATGACCCCAGACCCAGCCACCTGCAGTGACAAAGAACTGTGCAACAGGCGGATGCGACCTGGCACCGCGCCACCGAGAGATCATCTAACGTGAAGGTGGGCTCCCCTCCTTTCCATCCGTTGCCCATTGGGGTGTTTCCAGGGAGTTTCTCGGAATTTCCTGTTGTGTTTACAAAACTGGGAGAAGCAAGAAGCTTTTTGAAAAGCAGGAAAGGTATTTGGAAGACGAAGGAAGGAATTCTGAGACTGCAAAGAGAGTGAACAAAAGACACCATATTGCTTGGAAAGTTGAAAGAATTTTTAAGAGCAATGATAAATGAGTGTTTTGTTTTTCTAAAAAATAGCTTGGGGGAGGAAAGCTAAGCTTTCTCTTGCCGGGGAGGAGACATTTTCCTCTACCTTTCTAGGTTCTTTCTGCTGGTCTAATAATTCAGCCAACACGAGACAGACAAACCAGAGAAAATAACTAAATGTACTTACCTACGTGTGTACAGGAACTCCACATACATGAGAGAGTCAGAAGACTCACATGCATGAGGGGCTCAGAGACAGGAGGGTCGCGTGAGGTGCATGTGGCATCCTGAGCCAGGATGGAGTAAGGGCCCTGAGGCCTCAGCGGGGAGGGGTAGCTCCCAGGATGATAAGAAGAGCAAATAAATCTTAAGTAATGAGACATCCACCCCGCTCTATAAAGAGGTCAAAAAATGGATCTCTGATAACTCCTGTTATGGGTGAGGACCCTAATTTCATTCTAGGTGGTTAATGGGGGGGGAGGGGTGCAGAAGTCTGCCTTGCACCCAAAGGTCTACACTGCCTTCGGCTCAGAATAATCCACACGCCAAAGTAGCATGTCTTGGGGAGGCCTGTTTTGAACCCCCTCACCCTTCAGAGGCATTCAAGAGGTCCACGAATACCATCCACTTGGGTAGGAAAATAATTCCATCTTCACTTTCACGCGCCGGGAGCTGAAACTTAGCATTTCCTGTCGTTACAAATGTGGCCACAGAACCACAGTCGTTCGAGCAGTTCCCAACAGAAATCACGGCTCTTTGCATATCCCATTACCAAGGGCTGCAAATATCTCAAAACGCTTCAAAATTATGGCGGTTATTAAGCCGGGGCTAGATCTTGTTATTTAAGTCAATAAAAAAAGCACTCATTTACTTTACCACAAAGTGAGTTTAAGAAAAAATATTTTGATAACTATATATCACTATAACTGGTTTCCACTGGAATATTTTGGGTTCTATTTATGCATTTAAAAAATATTGTTCTGAAAAGGGGTCCAAAGACTGCCAACAGGTCCCCAAGGCAAAAAAAAAAAACCTTTAAGAATCTCTGCTTTAAAACTACACCCTGAGCCCACTTCCTTGGTGTGTATGGTGACACTGGGCTGCCGTGGGGAAGGGGGAACACGTGCACAGCTACACTGGAGGAAGGGCCCGGGGTGAGCCGAGGACAGGGAACACCCCGAGAGGCTCGCCAGGCACACACCAGGTCTTGGGGAACGAGCTGCATTTAGCACACGGACCAGCTCGAGCCTGGAGGCTACGCACACAGCCTCCACGTTCTTCTAGCAGAGAGACTCGAACCCTGGGAAAGCCACCGGAGAAGAGTAGCCCCAGCGGCCTGGGTTTCTTACAAAACTCTCAAGTACCACACAGAGTTCCATCTCCGCAAGGACCTGCCAAGGTATCAGCCAAGTGAGCTGGGATCTCATTTCACGAGCTCCCTTCCGTTTCTGCCAAGCTGTTCAGTGTCTGAGATGATCAGAGGACGGACAGCAGCTTTCCTCTTAACGTGCACCAGAAAAATGAGCCATAAATAAAAGTTTCGGGAAGTCCGAATGCTCGGACGTCTCAAGACCGTTCCCTGCCGC